>ML795815.1:394606-410858 GCA_009831015.1 Picea engelmannii
AAATAATAGATAACATACCTTGATTATGTGGGTATGAGTATTCTCGAGGCTTGGAATCCCTACTCTTGGGAGAAAGGTGTCCTGGAGAAACCACACATCACAACCTCACTCCTAAATAAACAAGAGCTTCTTCATAGGTATTCTCTCTCACCTCATCCTCCATCTTATCTTCCTTGAAGACTTTAGAAGGATCTAACTTTAGTTTACAATGTGCACTAAATGAGTTCCTCTCGTCCATCGAACCCAAAGTTAATCATGTGCGCCAAACAACAATTCTTTGGGCATTGAGATGAGTCCAAGTTACTCACTAAAACTGTTTGCCAAATGAGTTTGTCTCATCCACTAGAGCGAATTCATCGAACCCACCATAAATTGATTTCCATATCTATGTTGAAAGGCCTCTTTGAACCGGGCTCTGCAGCATTTTATTAAAGCCTCGAAGGCATAGTTTTTCATGGCCACTGAAACTCTTTACAAAGGGTGTCGATGAATGAGTTTATGCAAAGTGTTGATAGAATATTTTCTCTAGGAAAATAAACCACTTGTCACCTTACCACGGTCTCTACCTCATGGACCTTGCCACATGGCCTGACATGTCATTGTTTGTACGACCCATGGAATCATCAATAGATATACCTACCATTGTGGATCCTACCACATGGACACTACCATGTCAACACCTGTATAGTCCACGTCAGCTTCTGTACGAACTTCTTTCCTGCTCTAAGATTTTTTCCTTATCGCATTGAAGTGAACTTCTTCCTCATTTGATGTATCACGTCTCAACAAGATTTTCATCGCTAGGACATATCACCGAGATTTTACCTTTCTCACGACATACTGCATCCCAAGAAACTTTTTTTCTTTGCGACAACGCACCTTTTTTGCATCGAAAGGAATTTATTTTCCTTGCAACAAAGAGAACCTTCCATTCCTTCACCACATCATCATAATCATTTTCTCCTTGTGAGATGGGAAGCCTCCTCCCTTGTATTGCATCATCCAAATATTTTACTCCTTGTAAAATGGGAAGCCTCTTCCCCTTTATCGCAATGTCCAAATATTTTTTGTGTTGTAATGTATCACACCCACCTTCTTTTCTTTGCAATGCATCGCATCGTGAAGATCTTATTTTCCTAGTGATAAGGATATTTCCTTTTCCTTTATCATGCCGCCAGAAACATTTACTATGTGCGGTGTATCAACACAATTTATCTTTCACATGATACATATTTTCCTCCAGTCTTTCTCTTCGCCACTTCCTTCTTCATCACATCGTCAAAATATTTCTTCCTTGTGATGTATCACACTACAGATTTTTATGGCACAATAAGTCACATCACACATAAATAATATTTCCATGATAAAGGAAACTCTCCTTCCTTTGTTGCATTGTTAGAATCTTTCCTTTCTTGCAGTGTATTGCACCATAAATTTTACAGTGCGATACATCGTAGCGCAACAATATTTTTGTTCATGCAATACACGTAGATTCCTTAAAAATTCCAAGTCTTCTCTTCTTCTTTCTTTCTCCAGCAAAAATGTTGTATCACACAAATATTTTCTTTCTACAATATGTGTTGTATTGCACGAACTTTATTTTCATGCGATATGCATCGTATCGCATTGATCGAGGAGGATCTCGATGGCCACCCACCTTTTCCAACTGGCTCAAAACAATTTTTTGGCAACTTACTATTTTTAGCAGTTTTTTGGGTCCCAAACTTCTAGGGCCATTTTGAGGGCCTAAACGACCTTTTTTCATGATTAGACACCTAAATCATTGCTGAGGGATTTGATTGAGCACCCTAAATGAAACTCCTCATCAACACCTTTCCAACAAGCTATTGTGCACCCTAAACAAAGATCGTATGCAAAAGTTACAACCCCAAGAAGTTTATGTATTAACTTACCCCAATGGGGCCACATGACTTTTGGCGCTTCATCTCCTATAGTTATGTTTTTGGATGTCTAGAGTTTCATGATTAATGTTTATTGTAAAAAAGGCCTTCAAAGCCTCATTGTACTCATCCTCTTGTGAATGAGCATAACTGTCACATCTCTTCTCAGAGATAAGGTGCCACCATTCTAGCAAGCTTGTTTTCAATCTGCATTTTACAGTTTTCAGCATAATTCTTATTTAATAGAAGTCAAGTTTTATTGTATCTTTGTTATTGTTCATTGTGTCTCTATGTAATATTATAAATCTATGATTTCATTTCGTTCCGCTCATAAATCCATATTAGTGGTATCAGAGTTGTCTGCTCCTTGTCATTTTTTAATGCATGTCCCTGACGTAGTCAAGGTATAGAGAGTTGGGTCTCGAGCTTGTTTCTCTTGAGGACAACTGCTCTCACACGCCCAAGAAACCATCCATCGTGGGAAAAAATAAATATTATGGAATAGGAGATCCTTTCAAGATGTTGCTTGAGGAATCCCTTGAGCGATAGAGGAACGAGATGATGGACAACTTTGAACAAATCGTTTGACGGATGTCGACAAGTGACGTATCCACCTCAAGCGGAGGTGTCACCCCCTTCAAGGTACAGATCAATTTTGATATTCCTATATTTGAAGGTCAAATAGATTCAGATATTGTAGATAAATGGTTAAACCTTCTAGAAGGGTATTTTTCTGTCCACAACTTTTTCGATAGAGAAAAGATTACACTTGCGCTCCTCAAGGTTGTCCCCCATGTCAAAGATTGGTGGGAGACTTTCTGTGAGAAAAAGAAAATAGAGGGATCTGCATTATTTGTAGTTGCACCCACTTGGGGTTCCTTCAAGTATGATAGTAAGGAAAAATACTACCCTATTGGAAGTTATGGCGACTTGTATACAAGATGGATCACACTGCGGCAGGAAAGAGACCAAACAGTGCCAGATTTCACCATTGTCTTCCATACCTTGTGCACCAAGATAGGTATCAAATATTATTAGCGACATATGGTTCTCAAGTACCATGGTGGTCTGCATAGATACATCCATATAGAAATGTAGTTTTTGGACATCTCATCCTTGGGCACGGCCTATCAATATGTCAACAAAATCGAGCAAAAGCTTAAACAAAAGACGCGGTAGTTTGGGTCTGGGAACCCGTCACAGCATAAGAAGAGAAAGGGAAGCCCCAAGCCACATAACAAAGGACAGAGCAAAGATGGGAAACCTCAGGAAAACCAGTCCAAGCCACAAGTAAAGAAGGACAATGGGAAGACAAAGAAAGATACCGGGAAGTGGTGTGACTTCCATAAGAGACCTTGGCATAACATTGTTGATTGTCACTCAAAGTAGTCATTGGTGATTGAGTTAAAAGCCTCTGAATCATATGTGGGTTCCAACTCTGAGTCTGAACCAGAAAAGGGGAGACATTCATTGATGTGAAACCCAGTGTCACCATTGCTACCACCAAGATCCAGCCCAGTGAACCTGATGAGCTAGAGGAAGGGGAGCGCCTCTTTCATTCAGATATGTGGGTGAAAGGCACTCCGCTGCACTTCATCGTTGATAGCGGTAGCCAAAATAAATTCATCTCAGCAAAGGTTGTCAAGCGGCTAGCCCTGCTAACAATGTCACATCTGCAACCCTACACCATCTGATGGCTTTGTCAAGGAATCAATCTTCGTGTCAGCCAACACTGTCTCCTGTCGTACAACATCAAGCCATTCAAAGATGAGGTATTGTGTGATGTTTCTCCCCTTGAAGTTTGTCATGTTATTTTGGGCCAACCTTATTTGTGGAAACGTCATGATGTATATGAGTCTAGGCCTCGTAGTGTTATTATTACTTTGAACAGGAAATTGTACAGGATACCCGAGGTAGTCCCACCTAGTGTTATTTCCTTGATATATGCCAAGCAATGCAGGAAGGTCATTTTTGAGACTAGGAAGTTTGTATTCTTTGTGATTCACTCTCAGAGTGAGTGAAAGGTTACAGCCACATCCATGGCCTCCGCAACCAACCTATCCACACAGCAGATGAAAGTGATAAGGTCGTGGAATAATACAAAGACATCTTCTCATCACCTACTGGGGTACCTCTACATTGTCAGGTCAAGCATCCCATCGATCTAACACTCGACGCACCCCTACCCAATGGGTCATTTTATCGTTTCTCTTTGCTAGAAAATGAGGAGATCAAGCATCATATCACGAACTACTCCACAAGGGGCACATTTGACCCATCTCATCACCTTGTGGAAGCTTAATCATGCTGGTGCAGAAGAAAGACGGGACTTGTTGACTCTGCATTGATTACCAGACCCTAAGTAAAATCACAGGGAACCGGCACACGATTCCCTAAATTGACGATCTCCTTGATCATCTCAAGGGGGGGAAATAATTAACTAAGATTGATCTAAATTCTGGCTACCATCAAGTCCCAATAGAGCAGACAGATGTATGGAAAACTGCCTTCAGGTCAAAAGAAGGTCTTTTTGAATGGTTGGTCATACCCTTTGGTATGAAAAATTCCCCAGCAACTTTCATGAGGATGATGAACGATATATTGATGCCTTTCACTAATTATTTTGAGGTGGTGTATCTGGATGACATCCTCGTCTACAACAAGACTTGGGCAGAACACTTGCAACATATTCAACAAGTTTTTCACACTCTGCGGCAGCACAAGCTATATCCCAACTTGGAAAAATGTTCCTTCGACATCAACAAGGTCTAATACCTAGGATACATTGTTGATGCACATGGTGTGCATGTTGGTCCAGCCAAGATCCAAGTCATCTATGATTGGCCAGCCCCAACCATGCTCATTGAGCTTCAGAGCTTGTTAGGCCTTTCCAATTTCTATCACAGGTTCGTGTTGGTATTCTCCCATATTGCATGGGCCCTCAACCAAATAACCAGGGGTGGTGGTAAGGAAAAATTTGTGTGCGTTATCAGACAAATCGGTAAGTGCGGACACAAACGGATCTCTCTAGTTTCACCCCGCAACTAGAACAAAACAAGACAGAATATAAAACTTTCCCTAATTTTTAATTATCAATCATACTAACTAACAAGAGATAAATGACATACCTTTTAAATGTCGCTTGTCCTTGCTAGTGTCATCTTCGCTCCATTGTAAGGCTTATGGGATGTTGAACCTTTAAAAATACATAAGCCAACGAAGTGAAAGAAACAATGTATACTTAACAAAACCTATGTATGTTATCGAGCCATACAATAAAATAAGAACAATTTTATGGGAAAGAAATATATTATTGTATTAGAAACATGAAAAAGAGAATACAACCGATGCCTTGATTTTGTAAGGTCCCTTCCAACAGTTCCTTGCTTCCCACACACTTCTGCTCCACGGATTCTGAGACTTTAGATTTGAAAGTCACTCACAATCTATCTTGACAAAGCAAATCTCATAGCCAACATAGGCCCCAACTCTTGGCTAGACTAATATCTCATTAGTTGAATCTTTCTAACTAATATTGAAGTTCCAAAAATTATCTAACCATTCAAAAGCTCACACCAAAAGCTAACTTTCCCCATGAGAACTCCCCTCCTTTTATAAACTGAAAAGGATAGGGTGAGGAGGTTAGGATGATCCCATGAGATCAGAGATACGAGTCAGATCCAAACCGATCGGACACCACCTCACCCTCGAAGATTCTATTCTAGAAGCATCGAAAAGCCTTTCTTTTTCCTTCGTACGGAAAATCATCGCACCCTTAACACTAATAAAGGTGCAACAACGTTGAAAGCTATTGTGGTGCAACCTGTGTCGATCCTAGATCGTCGCACACTTAACATTGAGAAAGGTGAGATGATCCCTTTTTATAAGGTTTTTACAAGGGAAAAGATCATTTTCATCTTTCTGGGAAAATGCGTCTTCATTCTTCTTCAGGGATTCAGGCCATTGATCCTTCTAAAGACAAAAGATAGGTGTACATCATTAACGGTCATAGGGGTGATGAAAATAATGTGTAACAGTGAACCCCCCAAAGTTTAAAGTTAGAACAAAGTGATAGTTGAAATACTTTTCCGAGTGTGTGTAGGGAACAAGGAACTCGTCGGTCTGAAACCTGCCAACAAACAAGGAAATACAATACAATAATATATCATCATTGAGGTAGGAATTCCCATACTCATAATACCAATTATTCAAAGAATAAATTTCTACATGCAAAGATCTGTGTCAAGTAAGACATGTCATGGCCACCAAACATACATTGTGGATCCATGCCAATATGACTCAAATCTAAACATAGCCACCAAAAATATATTGTTGATCTTTGTGTTAAATACTCAAATTTGAACATAGCCATGAGACATACACTGTGGATCTATGCAACAGTGCAATCTGAATATACTCCAACGCAACCTGAATCTATCAGAAAAGATTTAGGGTCTTCATCTCTACCATTCTATACTACAATTCTAGCCATGCGAATACATGTGTTGAAGTCGAACATGGTAGAAACCACTTGACTATCGATCATTAATGAATATCATTAACAAGTGCGAAGGAAATCACCATTAATGTCAATGACTCCTAAGTTACACCAGTACAATCCAACGGGTGTGAATTTATGATTTGAAGTCGAACACTTGGCGAAATCTCCCGATCAGGGGTCAATAATAAAAACCCACTGTCGAAAGCAAGAAAACATGTCATTGAGGCATGCAAGTTCCAAGGTACCAATTAGTTTCTAAGTCTAATTCCTGGATAATGAGTTGAAGTCGACAGGAAAATACTCGTCACAAGAGGGCCTTAGTGTATCCCCCATCCATGACACAAAAAGGGTAAAAAGGTTTGAAGTAGATCAGAGTAACAAGTGATTCAAGACTGACTCATGGATGGTCGACGCAATAGAAGGCTTAAAGACTGTAGAAATGATCGACGCAATAGAAGGCTTTTCGGGTTGAACTTCTCTTTGAACATATTCACAACATGACAATTGTCTTGGAAACACTGACTCAACAAAAGGATCACAGACAAAATTGTAAGCTTATAAAGGAGTATGATCAAGAGACAAGCGAATTTTTCCAACCATAACACAAAGCGAGTGAAAGGTTTTCATGTTCAAGAGCGACTTACTTCCATAGAATACAGGTTTAAACACATTTCTTTCCCAATTTTCTCCCACCATTTCTGGTGAGTACCTCTTTTTTTTTTACACAATCTTGATGAGGATAGCATATGCTTGAACTGTAAGCTCATCCTTCAAATGATTCCCTCGGACTATGTTTAACGAACCCTAGGAAGGAGTGGTTCAGTCCCATATGGGTCTTTCGATGTTTTTTTCATGGGTCCAAAGAAAGCAAACTTAGTGGTTTTTCATATTTAGAGAGTCTGAAAAACACTTAAGGGAAACTCCAAAATGTCCCTTTTCGTAAAATAGTCTGATGAGACCAAAAAAAAGATAATCTATCGCTCAACAAGGATTTTCTTCAGATACTTTAACTCGCTCGGCAATCTTTTCATGTTCAGAGAGTCTGAAAAGAGCTTAAAGGGAACTTTAGGGGGTTCCTTTTTCATATAACCTTTATTGTTGACTTTTCATAAGATAGGTTAAGCATGTAGTTCATTTAAATTTCATCATGTCTTAACCATAAACAAGAATGTTGCAGCAACCAAGATCACAAGAAGAAACACCATGCACATGAACACAAGATATATCCTGGGAAACCCTTCTCAAACAAGGGAGAAAAAACCCAGCCAAATCCTTTGCTATATTCTTCAAGAGAAAGACCTTTTACCACCAAGAATGACTTAGCACACAAGAGGGTGCTTAAGCCCTAGAAACCCTAGCGCCCAACAGAGGTGCACCACTTTTCCAAGTAGAAGTGTTTGCTGAAACTTCCAAACTCACAAGGAGGATATGATTCTACAATGGAGAATCATCTCTTACTTATATTAGACTTGACTACTCAACAAAGGCATCTATTGGCTCAACAGGGCCGACCTCTCTAAGTCACTATATAATTTGTTATTATTATTATTATTATCAATATTAATTATCTTTTACATTTATTATTAAACACATTAAGGCGGGGCCGACCTGTACCCTTTACATAAAAATTAGGGTTACAGGTAGGTCTGACTCTTGAACAGTATATAGCAAAGGATCTGATACAACCACTAGTGCTCATTCACTAGGGGCACATCCATAGGGATGTCAGGGACCTGATTCACTGCATTACACAAATGAACCAAGTCTTCACACATTCACCTGTGCTCATTCACAGGCATGTCCGCTCTACAGATCTGCTTTCCCATTGCCACCAACAAGAGGATCATCTGGAGTCTTCTCGTCAACTCTATTGCTCAGAGGAGGCCATCACATCATCTTCATTTCTATTCACATGATGATGTGCCCAACACTTTTGGGATTTCCCATGTTCACCTTGTGCTTAGTCACATGCACATCCTAACTCAACAGATCGCTTTTACATCGGATAATCATCTGGAGTTCTTCTCACTCACATCATGGAGGAGGCCATCTCTACATTCCTAAATCTGTCCCAAGAAGGAACCACGAACCCTTCATAGCGGCTTTCTCTCAGGTTTGTAAGCTGAGAGAAAGACTTCACATAGCTGCTATGTTCCACATCTCACAGGTTTGTAAGTTGGAGGATGTCTCCCATAGTTGCATTCATAAACACTCCCTCTCAACTAGGGAAGCATTCTTCATCAAGCCAAGTCTCATACTGATGTACTCTGAATTTTGTTTTTGGATAAGGTCATCCATACTCCCTCTTAACTCGAAAGGAGTTATTCACCAAGTAAATGTTTGATGTAAATGTTTGTAGTCTGCTCAGGTGTAGAAAGGTACTGCAAGTATTCAATTTTCTTCTGCATCATATCTCTGACATAAGAAAATTTCATCTCGTTGTGTGTCAATCCATTAGGAAGCACTGGGTTCCTTAAGGATCTTTATATATAGCTCTTTGTCATCAACATAGGATCCATCTCATGGTCAAGTAAATTTGTCGGAAGTATGTAAAGCCGCATTACTTCGCACACTTACTGCTATATATATATATATACTCTGTCTCTGGTGCTCTTAAGGCTACAGAGTTTATGTTTCCTACTGCAATAGGAAACCATGGAAGACTTCAAGGTAGGAAAACAACCGGATGTGCTTTTTCGGTTCATTGTACTTTCTTTGACTCAAGAAGATCTTATCAGTCATCTGTCATACTTCTTTTCCCAAGAAGTAGTGTATCGTACTCAGATCCTTTGTGAAAATCAAAAGTCAATGCTTGCTTGTTTTCAACAGCAAGGCTTTCTGAATAAGTCATCAAAATCAGGCTCGTGTCACCAACATTGTAATAATATAGGTTTGGATCAGTGACACTCTTGCTGAAATCCAAACTCATCAATAATTTGTCTATCTGATATAGTTTCCAACTCATCGAAGGTAGTATGGTTGGAAGTGTATCAGGTTCACTAGGTCAAGTGTCTCATCATAGACAACTCCCTTTGTTTATTAGAAACCTCTGGCTATAGGTCTTGTTTTTTAATTTCTCGACACTTCCATAGATGCATATTAGAATAATCAAACCTGGGTTGTATTATTCCTCTGAATATGTTGGATCTTGAGATCCTTCTGGATCTATGGCAAGAGATCCCTTCTCCTGCAAATACCCTTTAAATCTTAATAGTTTAAACAAATGTTACATCACATACCTCTGATAGCATTTGCAAGTAGTGCCACCATCTGGTAGCAGCAGTAATAACTCTTAAAAGACTTCAAGGGTGACTGCAACTGGTACAACAGCTAATACTTCAATTGATACTGCAAGTGATTCTGAAACTGCAATTGCAACTTAGGGTTTTATGAGGAAACCCTAATTTTTCAAACTTCAAATTTTGAAATTATGATCCAGCAGATAGATGCACTGAGCTGAGGCGAGTAAGCTGGTGCAGTCAAATTTCTGGAAATCCAATTTTTACCCCCTCAAACTTAACCAGCGGATTTATGGACTAGTGCTTCTGGTTTTCTGGTACTTCTGGTACTCTTGTACTTCTGGTTTTCTGGTACATCTGGTACTTTGTGAAAACTAGGGTTTCACTTTTTGAGAGATCTACCCACTGAAAAGGTGCATTGAAGGTGCCAAAGATTTCCTTGGGTTAGGGCGCACTTTTCTAGATGGTTTTGAGGCTGAAAATCTTCTTCAACAAAAAGCCCTAATTTTCTTGTACAGCAATAGTGACGTTTTTCCTTTTTTTCTTGTGAAGAATGCTTATGCAATGGGTTCTTTCAAGACCTATGCTCTGATACCATGTTGATTTTTCATAAGCTAGTTTAATCATGTAGTTCATTTCAATTTCATCATGTCTTAACCATAAACAAGAATGTTGCAGCAACCAAGATCACAAGAAGAAACACCATGCACAAGAACACAAGATATATCTTGGGAAACCCTTCTCAAACAAGGGAGAAAAAACCCAGCCAAATCCTTTGTTATATTCTTCAAGAGAAAGACATTTTACCACCAAGAATGACTTAGCACACAAGAGGGTGCTTAATCCCTAGAAACCCTAGCACCCAAGAGAGGTGTGCCACTTTTCCAAATAGAAGTGTTTGCTAAAACTTCCAAACTCACAAGGAGGATATGATTCTACAATGGAGAATCATCTCTTACTTATATTAGACTTGACTACTCAACAAAGGCATCTATTAGCTCAACAGGGCCGAACTCTCTAAGTCACTATATAATTTGTTATTATTATTATTATTATAATAATTAATATTAATATTAATATTAATATCAATATTAATTATCTTTTACATTTATTATTAAACACATTAAGGTGGGGCCGACCTGTACCCTTTACATAACAATTAGGGTTACATGTAGGTCTGACTCTTGAATAGTATATAGCAAAGGATTTGATACACCCACTAGTTCTCATCCACTAGGGGCACATCCATAGGGATGCCAAGGACATGATTCACTGCATTACACAGATGAACCAGGTCTTCACATGTTCACATGTGCTCGTCCACAGGCACATCCGCTCTACAGATATGATTTCCCACTACCACCAACAGGAGGATCATCTGGAGTCTTCTCATCAACTCTACTTCTCAGAGGAAGCCATCACATCATCTTCATTTATGTTCACATGTTGATGTGCCCAACACTTTTGGGATTTCCCACGTTCACCTTGTGCTCGGCCACAGGCACGTCCTAACTCAACAGATCGCTTTTACATCAGATAATCATCTGGAGTTCTTCTCACTCACATCATGGAGGAGGCCATCTCTACATTCCTTACTCTATCCCAGGCAGGAACCACGAACCCTTCATAGGGGCTTTCTCTCAGGTTTGTAAGCTGAGAGAAAGACTTCACATAGCTGTTATGTTCCACATCTCACAGGTTTGTAAGCTAAGAGAAAGACGTCACATAGTTGTTATGTTCCACATCTCACAGGTTTGTAAGTTGGAGGATGTCTCCCATAGATGCATTCATCAACAATTATGATTCTGAAAAAGCGATAAAAGTTTACTCGATTACATTCTCATTGATTTACGAGCATGAGAAAGAACAAAGACTAAGCTCGAGATTGTTTTCATTTTTACTCAAGATTAAAACAAAACAAAACTATGCTTGAGATAGGTTTTATTTTTACACAAGATTAAAACTAAACAAAACTATGCTTGGACCTGGTTTCATTTTTACACAATCTTGAACCAGAGGAAACTATGCTTGAGGTAGGTGGTTTCATTTTTAACATGAGATTGAAACTAGAAAAACTATGCTTATGACTTCCCAATGCATAATCCAGGGATGGTTGGTACTTTGCCCCCGGCTTAAGAAGCTAGTAGCTTAACTTCAGCATGAATTCCAGAGGCTGAAAGCATTTCCCCCTAAGCTTTGTTTCATCCAACAGCACAGGCAAATGAAATGAAGCTTCAAATACTATATGTAACGAAGTAATTGACTCCTCTGAAGAGGGGGGGAATCTATTTCATTTTTTCATGAGCTTGACACAAGAACATGAACTATGCTCGAAAATCTAGGTTCAATCCCCAGACCTTTATTTCATTGTTTAACGAGCTTGACAGAGGATAAGAACTATGCTCGTAACCTATGTTTCATTTCTTAATGAGGCTTCCAGAGAGACGCAAAAACTATCCTCGTAAGCTCTGTTTCATTTTTTAACGAGCTTGAAATCAGAAAACCATGCTCAAAGATGGTTTCATTTTTTAATGAGCTTGAAATCAGAAAATCATGCTCATTGCTCCTCTTCTTTATAATGGCTTCCAAGAGGAAATTTCTCTGGAAGGACACCATTTCAAGGGACAAAACTCGGTCATGGATTCTAAGAGATCTTCACTGGATGGAAGAAAAACGCTCTGGAAGCAACACATGTCGACGACCAGGGGTGGGGAGATCGAGCTCTAAAATCCCTATCAAAGAGATCACCATGTCAACTACCAGATCTAAGTCATAAGAGACTGAGCATATAGTGAGAGGATCATCTTCATCGACAATTGAAGGCATGGGAAACAACGCCACATAATTGACCTGTGGCGGGAGCGATACTATTTGCGTATACGAACCGTTTAGGGAGGTCATTGAGTTGATGGTCAAGTTAGGGCCACCGAATGAAAGTTGATCAATGGTCACAATTCTTCCATCGTGAGGGAAATATATCACATGAAAAAGAGTGGATATGATAGCTTTCATGGCATAGACATAATCTCGCCCAAGGAGTAAATCGAAATCCAAGGGATCATGGACTACCATAAGGTCAATAAAGATAGATTTTGCTCCCAAAGTTACGGGAAACTGAGGACGGGTTCCTAAAGTTTGATTGGTTCTTCTGTTGAAAGCTAATAGATTTTTCATAACCAGCATAAGCTGAGGAAAACCCAAAGCTTTCCAGGCAATAGAATTCAAAATACTAACGAACGCACCTTCGTCTAATAGCATCTAAAGAATGCCCCAACCACAAACCTGTACTGTAATCTTGAAAGAAATGTGAGAGGGAAAACGAGGTCCAGTTAGCACAGCCCAATCAAAAAGGATGGCCTCATTACTTGGAGGGGGTTCCATGGGAGAAGGAGGAATTCCCCCCAGCACAGTAGTGTATGTATCAACAAGAAAAAAATGAGATGTATCAGGTTTACTCTCTAGCGGGAGAGCATGATCGATCGATGACGAGATCAGATCGACCATTTGGGTTTCATTCTCCAAGGGGAGAATGGGGTTGACGAGTGGAAATGGATCGACCACTTGGGTTTCACTCTCTAATGAGAGAGTCGGATCGACTGAGTATGGGATTTGATCGACCACTTTGTCAACTGGTTCAGCTAAGGAAGTGATCGGATTGACTACTTGATCAACCAAACTGACCGACAAAGGGACCGGATTCATGATTCCATCAACTATAGGTGGTTCGACAGTAATCCTGCGGTAAGAAGCCGAAAGTGGAGGCTGGGAAACAGTCATTTCTTTGAGTAATTTTGAGGCTTTGTCCATATGAGGGAAAATGTGAGTTTGATGACTCCCTCCACATAACATACACGAGAACTTGACTCTACTTTTCTTCTTCCCAACAATATCTTGACTAGTTGACGCGAGGTCATCAGCATGTTGTTCAGAGGTTGACAACATGGTTTGGCGAGGGCATGTAGACCATACCTCTATAACCTTGGATAGACTAGGGAAATCCTTAAGAAAATGGATACTCTTACAAAGCTCGCAAGGGTACTTGGGCTTACGGGTTGTTTGGGTGATCTTGGCATCATCAACACTCCCAGCATGATTATTAGTAACTGGTTTTTTTCCAACATGTCTAGAAGTGGTTGGAAGTTTGGATCCTTGCTTATTTTTCTTCTTCTTAATCTTCTTTTTCTTCTTCTTCTTATCCACCGAATTACTAGCTTCAAAGCTTTCACTCAACAAAGAATATGAAATGGAAGAAGACCTTGCAAGTGAAGAATGTGAAGAAGATCTTACTGGTGAAGAAGGTGAAGGATCAACATGAGGTTGATGTTCTTGGGTGGAAGTGCTTACAACCAACTTGTTGCATTCAGGATTACTGAAGTAGAAAACAACCACACCAGAAATCTAATCGTGAGACTTGGAAGGCTCAAAGTAGCGATGTAAGGAGGACCAACATTTCCGTAAGAAGGAAAAACAAAAGGTTCCCCTAGAGCAAGGGTTACTTCATTGGTCGTTCCGGATACAGATTCCATAAATATGGATCCAACCTAAGGCATGTAAGGGAAACAAACATCACACGCTAAAAATCTAGGAAGCAAACAAGCAAACAAAACCTTCTCACAATCAACGCACTAGTTGATGATGAAATCCAATGTCACGGGAACAATGTAAGAAGGGGTTGAGATAGAGCGGGTGGAAAATTTACGTTGACGACCTACTTAACGGACTTACGCCTTGGTGCAAGCTTCCACACAATAAACGTGGATTTACCCTCCAATGAGCCCAAGTGAGTTTGGCCAACGTTGATTCCAAGTACAGCGAAGACTTTCCCCTTCACCGTCACCTTGTGAAAAGACCCTAAAGAAATGCCACTAAGGTTACCAAACACAACAATGATGCCTGGGGAAATAGTCGATAGTCTGATATACGTCCAAGGGCAAGGTAATTAAGCCTGAAATCGACTTGAGAAGGCCCGCATAGGGTTGTTTTCTCCAGTGACCCCCAATAATACGTGAAACCACTACACCAACACCAACAAAGCAAAGTTAGTAGCTCTATTGGTCTTAATGTGACCTCATGATTGACCCTTGTGTGAGAAGGGCTTCCCAGGACAAAATGTAGTAAATTGATTTCACCGCTCCCTAACTCAAGATTCTATGTTTTTTCACAGCTTTGGAAAGTTATTTTCACACCTATTCCAAATCCCTACAACTAATCTAATGTAGGTTGCAAAAATCCCTAGAAATAAAAGTTTCTAGGTAGATTTTAATTAACACGTAAATTTTATTAAGTTGTTGTTACTCAAGAGGAAACTGGCATGGACTAAATTATGTTTTGAACAACTCTAAACGATGCAAAGAAATGAGAATGCAAATATTTTACTTCGTTGAAAGCTATATTATGAGAAGGAGAAAACATATATCATTCTCAGATGCATAATGTCCCAAAACTTTATGAAACTCATCAATATCAAGATCTTCAAGAAATGAGCCAAAGAGACTGTACACCAATACACGATTCTTGCCCCCCCCCCCAAAGACAAACAAAAAAATAAAAAACCATGCAATTTTGCTACTTCAAATGCAAAGATTCCCCCAATCTAATGCAAAGCAAGGAATTAAAATTTGTGTTTTCAAAGATACACTAAAAGCAATAGCGAGCTTCTTCAAAACAAAAGCAACCCAAACTAATTTTTTTCTTTTAAAACGAACTATTCAGAAAAATAAGTGTTCTTTCACCAAACAATTCTAAAGAAAAAATAATGTTTTGTAACTAAAAGACACTCAAAGCAAGAGATCTCAAATCTTTCAGAAGAAAACACGCTAAAACAAAACAAAAAACGGCTAAAAGTAGATTCAAAGACTATCAATGTAACACTTTGTTTCCCCCAATTTGTAATTAATCATAAAATAGAAATTACCATGCTAAGGCATGAGGACAATGTAAATGTATTATTGACTGAGTTGCCAAATAACTGACTGTGGGGGTGAAGCCTTGAAAGTACTGAGTTGTCAACAACGCGACATAAAGAGGAGTGGGGCCGCAGTCATATTGGGATATCGGGACATCGGGAGTTCCGAA
The DNA here is from genome assembly GCA_009831015.1 of Picea engelmannii. Taxonomy (NCBI): domain Eukaryota; kingdom Viridiplantae; phylum Streptophyta; class Pinopsida; order Pinales; family Pinaceae; genus Picea; species Picea engelmannii. Next base: position 410,323 of record ML795815.1, read on the forward strand.
GTTGCGAAATGCGATGAACCGGGGAGACACCTCCTTGGAGGAGAAAGCTGGGGATCGACATTTCGACATTTCAGAGGTCGACATTCCAGCCTATCGGGTTTTGGGGAATCGAAGAACCAGAGTTCCTTGCAATAGGAATCCCGAAATCGTTAAATGCGAAGCGCCTTTTAGTTCAGATCGTGGTCACTGTCGGTGGTCACGTGAGGAGAAGGCGTGAACCAGTATGATGAATACTTAGTTGTGTTCAATTGTACTTGAGTGCATGAGTTTAATGCATTGTGAAGCTTCATAATAGGAAGCCTGATATTAATACCGGTAAGGTATGAATGATGTTAAACGTGCAAGTAATGCACATGTATGATGAAAGAGTAAACGAGTGAGGATGCTCTGATATCATGATAAGAGGCAAATGTTTATGCCTTTGAAGATCACATGAGAAGGACTGTGAACAATCCTGAGATGACTGATTTTAAAAATGGAAATGTATGTAGGCTATGAAATATACCTATGATAGCTACATGTAGGCTTAGGATTAT
>ML795815.1:413470-433420 GCA_009831015.1 Picea engelmannii
GAACACCGAGGACAGTGTTCCTTTAAGGGGGAGGGAATTGTAACACCCTGTTTCCCCCAATTTGTAATTAATCATAAAATAGGAATTACCATGCTAAGGCATGAGGACAATGTAAATGTATTATTGACTGAGTTACCAAATAATTGATTGTGGGGGTGAAGCCTTGAAAGTACTGGCCATGATATCACTAGAGGAAGAATGTGAAAACCATACAAGAGGGTTCATATATCAAATAACCCCAAATATTCATGATTAGGATGACAAACCTCCTTCAAATCCTAAGGAAAGGAAAGCATTCAAGGAAGAAAGGACGATGGTTGAATCACCAACCACCCCCATGAATGGAAACATGGGTTGTCAGCCCGAAGTACTGCAGGGACTTGCAAACTTGAGTTTCCTTCTGACAGAAGGAACAGGATAGGTCGGCAAAACCATCCAAGGTAAGAGGGACACAGAGAAAAGGAAGAAAGGGACACGAGACAAGAATGGGGGAGCTCGCAAGGGAGAGGCGCGAAGCTCTCCAGCGAATCATGAACAGAAGGTCGCGAGCTTGATGCCAAAGAGCATCTGAGAAACCTCGTTGAGGCCACAAACGAGTGAGAAATCTCTAAGTTGCAGAAAACAGGACCCGAACAGAAACTGAAACAGAGAGAGAACCCTCGAGAAGAGTGAGAGTTCCCTGGTGATATCATGGCTTGGCACGGGGGTGGCCAGAGTGCTAATATTGAATGCCTCTGAGCCTATGGTCGGGTGGAAGGACGAACACCCACAGTCAGTTGGTTGGCAGCAACCTGTAATAGATAAGTGATTTCTTACTCTGTGTCATTTAGTTGTAACTAGGCATGAATTTGGTTATATTGTGTATGTTTCAGAAATTCTGCTTGATTTCTGAATAGATATACTATGTCTCTTTCCTTACTGTTTGGCTGTATAATTAGGCCAGTAAGAGATTATATGGATAGGACATGATTAGTACTCGTAAATGCTCGTGTCCTGTGACGGCTTGAGTTAGAGCCACAAACTGTGAGTTCGTCGACCTTAGGCATAGTCTCATGTACACATGCCAACCTTCCTAGTTGTCTAGAGTCCCTTGGAGGACAAATGATGTTAAGATTAGGAGAGGTAGTGTAGTTATGCACAGGATCCCTGCGAGGCAAGTAGAGACCAGGACTCACTCAAGTCCTAGACTTGACAAATGAGCGCAAGGGGTGCGCAGAAGACTCTTCTAAGAGTCAAGCTTAGGAGGAAGAGCAACATCAACCCTTAGATCAACTATAGAGTGTGGATCTGGACCATCGAATCCTACATCCAGGCACACAGGATAGCGCGCAAGAGGAGAGGATCTGAACGGACGGTATAGAACCGTCAGATCTGGAGCGGGGATCGACAGTCGTTGGATCCAGAGATAGGCGCACGAAAGAAGTCCTGAAATCACTTCAATCGTTGGATCGTTGGAGGACAGGTGGCGAACATCTGGAAGCCACCAGGGTTTCGGAACTTAGGCATATAAAGGTGGTGAAGAACGAGGATTCGCAATCACCGAAATCGTGAGGGTTATTCTGGATCATTGGATCCAGGGTGACACATGGCAAAGATCTAACCCATCGGAGTTTCGGCACCCGGGATACCTAAAGGCAAGTCTCTTTAATTCGCCAGTCCTGAAAACCCGACTTGCGAAACCCCGAAATGGCATAGCTGTCTAGAGTTTGGATGTTTTGGTGTTTCATCACCCAAGAAATCCCAAGGGTCAGTTCCCTTGTACTCACCAGTCGCGAAGTCCCAACTTGCGAAACCCTGAAATGAGCTTAGCGATGAATACAAATTTAGGAGTTTCGGCTCCCGGGAAACCTAAGTGTGAGACCTCCTGTCTGCGCATATCGTGAATTCCCGACTTGTGAAATCCCGATATGGCTTAGCGTGTGTAGATTTGGTCTTCGGTGTTTCGGCACCCGAAAAACCGAAGGGTATGAACCCCTCGTCCTCTTCTACCGCGAAAACCCGGTACGCGAAACTCTGAAAGGTGGAATGCCAGGTTTTAATCTGAGGCATTGTTAGATGTGACTAACTGTTGGTTCCTTTCAGATTTCGACACTTCGAGAGACCAGAGAGCAGGGGAACACATGCATCCTGATTTCCCAAATTGCGAAAGTCGGAAGCACCTCTCCAGTAAGGCCTGTGGTCATAGCTAACCATCACATGGGTAAGGATAAGGGATGGTATGGTCTGCATCAGGCCCCATAGGAATTCATGGATTCTGTTCCTCGGGGAAAAAGAAGGAAAAAGCCTAAAAATATTAGTTCCCATAGTGGGTGTGTGACAATCAAGTAGACTGTAATCAAACCCAACAAATCACCCCAAACATTTATCACAGATCTGGGCAAGGAAAACCACCAAAAATTAAAAAATTCCACAATCGTCGCAGGTCGTAGGACTAACACAATGCGTCGATCCTAGATCATCGAAGGTCACAGAAGGACACAATGTGACGATGTCACACTATCTCTCAAGGCAGAATGCGTCAATTCTAGATCGTCGCACTATCTCTCAAAGTAGGGTGCGTCGATCAAAAGAAAAATGGAAAAAACAAAAAGCATGAAGGTTTTCCAGTGAAATTAAACAGTCATAGAGGAACTCTAGATCTCCTAGTGACTCAGAAAACAGAACCCAGGCAATCAAAGAAAGGAAGCAAAACAAACTAGGAAAACAAACCGTTCCCCAGTATGGTCGCTAATTTTGTTATCGAACAAATCAGTAAGTGCGGACACAAACAGATCTCCTTAGTTTCACCTCGAAACTAGAACAAAACAAGATAGAATATAAAATTTTCCCTAAGTTTTAATTATCAAGCATACTAACTAACAAGAGATAAATGACATACCTTTTAAATGTCGTATGTCCTCGCTAGCGTCATCTTCGCTCCATTGTAAGGCTTATGGGATGTTGAACCTGTAAAAATACATAAGCCAACAAAGTGAAAGGAACAACGTACACTTAACAAAACCTATGTATGTGATCAAGGAGCCATACAATAAAATAAGAACAATTTTATGGGAAATAAATATATTACTGTATTAGAAATATGAAAAAGAGAATACAATTGATGCCTTGATGTTATAAGTTCCCTTCTAATAGTTCCTTGCTTCCCACACACTTCTACTCCACGGATTTTGAGACTGTAGATTTGAAAGTCACTCGCAATCTATCTTGACAAAGCAAATCTCATAGCCAACATAGGCCCAAACTCTTGGATAGACTAATATCTCATTAGTTGAATCTTTGTAACTAATGTTGAAGTTCCAAAAATTCTCTAACCATTCAAAAACTCACACCAAAAGCTAACTTTCCCCATGAGAACTCCCCTCCTTTTATAAGCTAAAAAGGATAGGGTGAGGAGGTTAAGATGATCCCATGAGATAAGAGATACGAATCAGATCCAAACCGATCGAAGGCCACCTCACCCTCGAAGCTTCTATTCTAGAAGCATTGAGAAGCTTCTCTTTTTTCTTCGTACAGAAAATCGTCACACCCTTAACACTAAGCAAGGTGCGACGACATTGTAGGCTACTATGGTGCAACCTACGTCAATCCTATATCGTCACACCCTTAACACTGAGCAAGGTGAGACGATCCCTTTTTATAAGATTTTTACAAGGGAAAAGATAATTTTCATCTTTTTGGGAAAATGTGTCTTCATTATTCTTCAGGGATTCAGGCCATTAATCCTTCTAAAGACAAAAGATACGTGTACATCAGTAATGGTCATAGGGGTGACAAAAATAATGTGTAACAGTGTGGGGCCTATCCCAACAGAAAATGTTTGATGATCTAAAGCAGTGCTTGTGCTCAGCCCTAGTACTTTGATTACATGACCTGCAACAACCCTTTGAGATCGAGACAGATGCTTTAGACTATGTTTTGGGTGTAGTCCTCACTCAACACGACCACCCCATGGCCTATCATAGTGAGACATTATCAGATGTCGTCTATAAGTAACCTACTTATCACAAATAAATTTACTCCATTGTGAAAGCTTGTCACCAGTGGAGGCATTACATTCTTGAGAAGGAGACAGTCATCCACAATGATCATAAGTCGTTGTAGTCCATGCATACACAAGGAAAATTGCAAAATGACCGCCATTAGAAGTGGTCCACATATTTGCAGCATTCCCCCCTCAAAATCAAGTATAAAATAGGAAGCACCAACCGATTTGTTGATTTCCTCAGCCGACCTCCAGTCATGGCACTCACCACAATGCTAGACTCTTGCGGCCACGAGACCTCTGGATGGCCCCACCTCTATTAGATGGATCTTGATTTTTCCAACACCTACGAGATGTTGGGCACAAGCACAGTTGTCACTAATTTCCATCTTCAGGACGGGTTGTTGTGCCATCTAAGCCATCTTTGTGTTCCATCAAGCGAGTGAGTGAAGCTGATTTGGGAAGCCCACTACAGTCAGGTGGTAGGACACTTCGGCATGGAAAAGACAGTGGCAATATTGCATCGACATTTCTACTAGTCGAAACTTCGACTAGATGTCAGCAAGTATATTTGGTCATGCACTGCTTGTGTTAATTCCAAACCGGACACTAAGAAACAAGGCATGTACAATCCTCTGTCTACTCTTGACAGAACCTGGGAATCCATCTCAACGGACTACATGTCGAGCCTTTTGTTCACCATGTGGGGAAATGACTTTGTTTTTATGGTTGTTGATCGCTTTTCCAAGATGGTGATTTTGGTCGCCTGCAAGAAGAGAATCACAACAGAGGCCACTACCAAGGTCTTCTTTGAATGAGTGTGGGTACACTTTGGGATCCCACAAACCATTATATTAGAATGGGATAGTTGTTTCTTCAACACATTTTGGTAGAGCCTTTGTTCACTACTAGACACCAAGCTCACCAAGTCCATTGCCTTCCATCCCCAGACGAATGGCCAAACCAAGGTCATCAACTAGATGATCATGCACATATTGTGCATGTATAATTCCAAGCAACCCCGCACCTGGGATGAGAGTCTTCTCTATATTCATAACAGCTACAATAGAGCCATACATAGCTCAACCGGCCACAACCCCTTTCAGGTGGGCTTAGGATTTCAACCATTGGGTCATATGGATGTTGCACTACCCCTTGCAGCCACCCAGAAAGACTCGTTGCATGCTCCTACTAAAGTTGATAAAGCCACATGGTTCATTGAGCGGATCCAGCACATCTGCCAACAAGTTCAGGATATTTTACATAAGTCCAATGCCAAGTACAAGCAGGGCTATGATCAACACCGGGTGTCACAACATTTTCAGGTGGCAGACAAAGTTTGGTTTCACTTGCAGAAAGAATTCCTTACAGGACCTTATCGGAAGCTTCTTCCACTCCGTTATGGACCTTAAACCATCACCAAGGTTGTGGGTGACAATTTTTTTGAGCCCAACGTCCCCCCCTTCCTTGGCTTGCACCCAGTGTTCAATGTGGACCTCCTTTAGCCTTATTTTCCGCCATTATTGGAAACCTCGAAGATAGCAGAACAATTTTCACCAACATATCTCAACCCTAACTACATGGAACATGCATCCATTGATCAGATCATGGACACATAGGTCAAGGGCACTCATTAACAAAGGATCCATCTTTACCCGGGGCCAAATTCGACAGAAATTTCCTCATCTAATGGGTGAAATCAACGCGATGAAGACCATTTCTTACTAAGGGGGAGGATTGATCTAGGAGGATCTCGGTGGCCACCCACCTTTTCCAACTGGCTTAAAACAGTTTTTTGGCAACTTACTATTTTTAGCATTTTTTCGAGTCCCAAACTTTCGGGGCCATTTTGAGGGCCTAAACAACAATTTTTCACGATCATGCACCTTAAATATTTCCATAGAATTTGATCAAGCCGCCTAAATGAATCTCCTCATAAATACCTTTCCAACAAGCTATCATGTGCCCTAAACGGATATTGTATACAAAAGTTACGACCCTGGGAAGTTGATGTACTAACTTACCCCAACGAGGCCCACATGACTTTTGGCGCGTCATCTCCTGGGGTTAGATTTTTTTATGTCTGGGGTTTGGAATTCATGTTTATTGTAAAAAATACCTTTCATAGACTCGTTGTACTCATCTTCTTGCGAGTGAGCATAGCGTCACACCTCTTCTCAGAGATAAGCTGCGACAATTCTAGCAAGCTTGTTTTCAGTCTACATTTTACAGTTTTCAACATATTTCTTATTTAATAGAATTCAAGTTTTATTGTATATCTTTTATTGTTCACTGTGTCTCTATGTTAATATTATAAACTTGTGGTTTCATTTCATTCCACTCATAAATCCAGATCACACATGAAAATTATTTTCATGCGATAAAGAAAATTGTCTGAGTTTTCTCAAAAACTCCTAAGTGTTATACAAGGAAATATTAAGTCTTAGGCCTTTGATCTAGGCCTGATTTTCAACAACATAACAAACATTAGGGCTCATTCCTTTCAACCATACATATAGGAGGACTTCCTAGGTATTCTAATTCTCGAATAACCCTCTGAGAAGATGGTTAATAGGATTTCAACAAAGATTCATGCTAAGTCTACATACGAACTTCCAGAGTTCCAAATAGGCAATTTACTCAATGCATACAATGGAATCAAGAATCCCATTAAAACAAAGGGACCTAAAGAAATCAAGACAAGGGTGTCTACAACTCTTATACCCAACGCACATTTACTAACTCATATACATAGTCTCATTCTTCAAGTGGTAAATATCTACAACCAAATGAAATGATTCACACAATGGGAATGTTATAACAAATTATAAAACTCCTTTACAAGAGAACATTTACATACATATATCCTTTATTACCCCATACAATTCAAACAAAAAATTTGTAGGAATAAATCTTTGGCATTCAAACACTAAAACAACAACACAATGCACCATCCAATTCACAAGCAAAAAGAGTAACTTATCTGTTTGAACATCCAAACGGACCGAGGCAAAGCCACATTCCACCCAACCATAGGCATTGTCACATTTATCCTCTCTACAACAGGCCACCCCCTGAGATGGGCTATGACACCACTAGGGTGAAGTAGGCTTCTCATAGGGTGTTGACTTTGTCTTAGGCTCTCAAATTCCCAACCCAAAGGTCTCACTATTGAGTTCTCTTGGACTAGCCCAACTATTATGGCACCCTTAATCCCTACCCCACATTCCATAAGGAAAAGAATATCCTACTATATTACACAATCCCTTGGAAGCCTCTCCCTCGAGTGATCTTCAGTGTGTGCATAGAGGGCCCAATTGTTGTCCATTCACTCTAGCATTCACCTTTTTCTTTGGGTGTGCATGGATTCCTTGCTTGGTTATCTCATTACACAACACTAATGTATTCTTATCTTCCAACCATGGTTGTTCTCTTGTCTTATAGACCAATGACCTTACATTTTCTCTACTCATCTCATCCTCTAATCTCTCTCTCTCTTTTCCCAGGAAGGCGCATGAGTCTCGGCATGGCCCAAACCAAAAATATCCCTCAATGATTGCCCTCTTCAGTCAAGGAAAGAGTCGCTCCTCCTTCCAACTAGTTGCATGCATAAATCCCTACTCTACAACCACTCGCGTGTTAAGTTTTGAGCTATTATTAGGTTTCTTTTTAATTTACTAGATAAAAATAGCATAGGTAGGATCACTAAGAGAAACACAATCACAAGATACACATCATTTATCCTAGGAAACCCTCATGGGGGAGAAAACCCAGCAAAAACTTCCTTAATATAGATAGTCAATACAATGCCAAGACAATAAACCAAAACACTATAGAATATCCAACACTGAGCAATGCGCCTCTCTCTTCCTTCTTCTCCCAACTGCAACTACCAAACTTGTGCACTTGATGAGCGAATGAGTGAGTGAGATAATGAGGCGTTGGCTTCCTTTATTTATACTAGCTGACAAGCACTAGAAAGGTGTATCTTCATTGGGCAGGGCCGACTTGTCTTCTTGGTGGTTAAAACCACTTTAATTAGGCCTGGGGACCGAGTTCTTAATTTGCATAATACAATTAGGGTTTGACCAATCCGCAAAAGGGGATTTAGTCAATTACAATGCCCGACATGATCAATCCACAAAAGGGGATTGATCTAATGAATAATGACTCAATAAATAAATAGAATACTCTTTGCAGTTACAATATTTCAACTCTCCCCCTTAACAAGAAGGGTATTCTACAACATCATCAGGAGAGAGAGAGAGAGGACAACAACATCAACAACATCTAGAACACTGACCGACATATCTATAAATCATCGAAAGTTTTTCTCATCATCAATATCATCTTCCACAGCAAGGAGCTGGAATGGCGTCATCATCATTTGCATCAACATGGATTATTATAACACTAATACATCATCATCATCAATAACAGCACAAGGCTGATACAACATCAACAACAGCAGCATCACAGCACAAAGGCTGGAGCATCATCAACATCAGCACTAGGCTGGAAATCTTCAGCACGAAGTTGGCATCTCAACAACATCAGCACGAAGTTGGAAATCTTTAGCATGAAGTTAGTATCACAACAACATCAACACGAAGATGGAAATCTTCAACACGAAGCTGGCATCACAACAACATTAGCACAAAGCTGGAAATCTTCAGCATGAAGCTGGCATCACAACAACATCAGCACAAAGTTGTAAATCTTCAGCACGAATCTGGCATCAAAACAACATCAGCATGAAGCTGGAAATCTTCAGCACAAGTTTGGCATCAACACTACTCCCCCTTTCGAGGGAGGTCATTTCAGACTACACCAAGATTGTCTCGAAAGTGCTCAAACTTTACACGAGACAAAGACTTGGTCAACACATCATCAACTTGTTCATCTGTGCCAACATACTGGAGCTTTATGGCTCCTTTCTGCACCATATCACGAATGTAATGATATCGGATCTCTATGTGTTTTGACTTGTCATGGAACACATGGTTCTCTGTCATCTTTATGCAACTCTGGTTATCACATAGAATCACGATTGCTTCCATCTCCAGATCAAATAGACCTGTCAACAACTTTCGAAGCCATATGGCTTCACAACTGGCGGAACATGCAGCAATGTATTCCGCTTCTGCCATGCTGAGAGAAATACTTGATTGCTTCCTACTCTTCCATGAGATCATGCTGACCCCAGACTGAAACAACATCCCGAGGTGCTCTTTCTATCAGATACACTTCCAGACCAATCTGAATCGGTGTATCCACTCAGTCTGAAGTCATGATCTCGATTACAACTGAGACCAAAATCTAACGTACCCTTAAGGTACCTCGTCACATGTTTTGCAGCAACCAGGTGAACACGTCTAGGCTCTACCAAGAATTGACTCAAGGTGTTCACAGAAAAACATATATTTGGCCTGGTATTCATCGGATACATCAACAATCCAATGATCTGTCTATACAATGTAGCATCAACCAATTCTAACGAAGTATCTGCGAGTAGCTTCAACTTAGTTTCCATGGGTGTGTTCAAGGATTTACAATCCAACATATTAAACCTCTTTAGTATTTCAACTGCATTCTTCCCTTGATTGAGGAAGATCTTCTCTGGGCTCTTCCAGACCTCAAGACCTAAGAAATAGTGCATTAGGCCAAGGTCTTTCATTTCAAATTCTGCAGCGAGCTTCTTCTTAAATCAATGATGAGATTCTCTACTCCAGTTAGAAATAAGTCATCCACATACAACAACAATATAGCAGGCTCATCATTCATAACCTTGAAGTAAAGGTTAGAGTCAGCTTTACTATTGGTAAAGCCCAAGCTCATCAGGAAACTGTCAATTCTTCCATACCAAGCTCTAGGATCTTTTTTCAATCCGTACAGAGCCTTCTTCAATCTGCATACATGAGTCGTTTTGTATTCAACTTCAAACCCTTGAGGTTGTTCTATATACACTTCCTCTTCTATGACACCATTTAAAAAAGTTGTTTTCACGTCCATCTCGTGTAACTTCCATTTCATCTTAGCTGCAAGGGATATGATGGTTCTAATTGAAGTGTATCTAGCTACAAGAGAAAAGGTCTATTCATAATCAATGCCTTCCTTTTGAGAAAAGCTATGAGCTACAAATCTTGCTTTATACTTCTCAATACTTCCATCAGCTACATGTTTTATCTTGTATAGGCATTTGGAAGATACCACATCCTTGCTCTTCAGTCTGGGAACTATTTCCCATACATCATTCTTTATAATGGATTGGTATTCTTATGCCATGGCATTTGCCCATTCTTTCTTCTGAATGGCTTCTTCAAAGCAAGTTGGTTCCTTTTCTAAGAGATCACACATCAAAGCCATATAACTAGAGAATGGCTTAGGTTTCTTGACTTGTCTCATGGTTCCTTTAGGGGCACCATACTTCTCTCCATCTTGAATAAGTTCTCTTGCCCAGGTTGGCTTTCTCTTGTGGGAGATCATCATATGGGGAGGTTCATGAGATTTTATTATGTCATGATCTTCTAGAATCTCCTCATCAGGGGAAGTTGTGACTTCCCTCACTGGTTCTGCAACTCTGGTAGCCACAAGTTCTTCTTCATATACTTCTTCAAGCTGGCATCTTCTTGATTTATTGAGTGTTGCATCTTCATCAAAGGTTAAATCTCTGTTGATCTCAATATAATGGTAACCTAGTATATAAACTCTGAAGGCCCTGGAGACCTCACAGTATCCAAAATATATTCCCTTCTTTCCTAAAGGGTCCAGCTTGGTTCTCTTCTCTTTCGGAATGTGTACAAAAATTGGACAGCCAAATATTTTGAGATGGCTTACTTCTAGTTTTTTTCCAGAGAACATCTCTTCGGGGGTTTTGAACCCAAGTGAACTATGGGATAATTTGTTTTGTACATACATTGTTCTTCTTCTTGCTTATGCCCATAAGTGCATTGGAAGATCTTGATCATGAATCATAGTCTTCACTACTTCCATTATAGTTTTGTTCTTTCTTTCTGCTACACCATTTTGTTGAGGATTGTAGGGAGTGGTGAGCTCCCTCTTGATCCCGGTATCTCTCTTTTGAGGTGTATTCTCCCCCATTATCTGACCTAAGTATCTTGATATTTCTTTCAGAGATATTCTCTATCAAGGATTTGAATTCCTTGAATTTACCGAACACTTCATCTTTTGATTTCAAAAAGTAAACCCAGGTTTTGCGAGAATAGTCATCAATAAAAGACACATAGTATACATACCCACTGATGGAGATTGATGACATTGGGCCACATACATCTGATTGAATGAGCTCTAGGACTCCTTTTGATTTATTGTCTCTCTTCAGGAAAGGTTTCTTGATGTTCTTTCCTTGTGTGCATTCATTACACACACCTTCATGGTCAACCTTGAATTCTGGTAGACCTACGATTGCCTTACTTACATATGGTAATGCCTTGTAGTTGATGTGAGCTAGTCTTCTATGCCAAATTTCACATGGATTCTCAATGGAATGAGTCAAGGTTGCTTCTGAGTGACCGTTTAGCTTATACAAGCCACCTTCTTCTTTTCTAATAACAATTGCTTCTTCTTTGGTTTTTCCTTTGGGCCACATAAGAACTTCTCCATATATGAAAGAAACTCTGGAGCCTTTCTTATCTAAATCTGAGATAGAAATTAATTTCTTTGTCAAACCTAGTACATATAGTACATCCTTCATCTTCATTGGGGTTCCTGAATCAAGCTTGAAATTCAATTCACCGACTCCTTTGATAGGGTACTGGTAAATCATCTCCCAGTGTAACTTTCTTGGGAAAGTTATTTTATGTAAGGCAAGAGAGAATGTATCCTTGACCTGTCATGTGCTTGGAAGCACCACTATCTATGAGCCAAGTGTCCTCACCAGGTGACATTGATCCTAAGAGGGCGGAGATTAAGACATAGTCTTCAATCTGTTCTTTTATCATCTTTGTGGGTGGCTCTTCATCTTCAATTGTATGGGCATGGTGCCTTCTATTTATCATCTTGTATTCCTCTCTTCTAGATGGACAATTTTTAGCACTATGTCCCATCTTTTCACAATGGTAACATTGGTATGATGAGAAATATTTTTCTCTTCTTTGACCTCTTTGAAACTTCTGGAATCTCCTTGGAGGGTGAGATTCTTTATGGATGAATTTTTTTGGGGAGTGAGACTCCTTATGTTGATGAGTTTCTTTCTGAAAGTAAGACCTCTTCCTTGCTCCTTTAGTATGAGCATCTAGGGCTTGATATTCATCTCTTGGTAGTACTGCTTCTCAGTTGGCTACTCTTGCTTCTTCTTGAACACATTCTTCCCAAAGATTGTCAAAGTGCAGTTTCTCCTTTTTGGCACAAATAGTTTGGATGAACGCATCCCAAGGTCTTGTGAGACCATTAAGGGTTGTCATTATGAGTTCATCTTCATCTAGAGTATCACCAATTTCTTCTAGTTGTTCCTTGAATTGTGATATTCTATAAAAATATTCATGAATTGTTTTTTCTTTTCTGCATCCTTCTACTTTTGAGTTGAGTTCTTAGATTCATCTTTCGGTTGATGTTCTTTCCTTCATACATTCTGGTTATGGCATCAAACATTTCTTTTGGATTTTTCTTTGAATCCACTTGAGGAGTCAAGTGATCTTTAATAGAGTCTGGAGTGATTCTTTTGAACCTAACTGTGTCCTTTTGGTGTTTTTCTTTAGTTACAACATCAGTAGGTTCTGGTACATTTTCTTTAATGAAACTTGCTAGTTCATTCTCTTCAAGAATGAGTGCAATCCTATACTTCTAGGCATGAAAGTTTTCCACACCTTCTAGCTTGTCAACAAGCTTAGTGCTTGCAGACATCTTGACCTGGAGCTAGGAAAATGACCAAAAATTGAAAATGCTCAAAATTTAATTATGAAATTACCAGGAGGCGAGTAGCCTAGTGCAATACTATGGTTTCACTTTCCGGGAGTTATTTCCACTCAAAAAGTGTGTTGAGGCTGCTAAAGATTTCGCTAGGCTAGGGCCCACTTCCTTGATGAGTTTTAGGTTGAAATTCCTCTTCAATAGAAAACCCTAATTTTCTTGTACGACAATAGTCACATTTTTTATTATCCAGTGAAAGGTGCTCTCTTTAGCTTAGCTTTGATACCATGTTAAGTTTTGAGCTATTATTAGGTTTCTTTTCAATTTACTAGATAACAATAGCATAGGTAGGATCACTAAGAGAAACACAATCACAAGATACACAACAATTATCCTGGGAAACCCTCATGGGGGAGAAAACCCAACAAAAAATTCCTTAATATAGATAGCCAATACAATGCCAAGACAATAAACCAAAACACTAGAGAATATCCAACACTGAGAAATGTGCCTCTCTCTTCCTTCTTCTCCCACCTGCATCTACCAAATTTGCACACTTGATGAGTGAATGAGTGAGTGAGATAATGAGGCACTAGCTTCCTTTATTTATACTAGTTGGTTGGCGTTGGAAAGGTGTATCTTCACTGGGCAGGGCCGAATTGTCTTCTTAGTGGTTAAAACCATTTTAATTAGGCCTGGGGGGCGACTTCTTAATTTGCATAATACAATTAGGGTTTGACCAATCTGCAAAAGGGGATTTGGTCAATTACAATGCCCGACATGATCAATCCACAAAAGGGGATTGATCTAATGAATAATGACTCAATAAGTAAATAGAATACTCTTTGTAGTTACAATATTTCAACATTGTGTGCCCTCCAAGGACAAATTCCTCTTCATTCATCTAGTCACCTACTTCTCTTAGTCTCATGGGTGTTAAGCGATGACTAGGTGACTACATCTCTCAGCTACACATGTGGGTGCCTTCCTTGCGATTGCATGAATGAATGAGTGAATCCCCACTCCTTCCCCCCCTTCGTTCTTTTCCAACCATTCATCAGTCAAATATTTATTGAATGCCCCAAGGCATCAATCCCATCATGGGAGTACTCAACCCCTATGTTTCCATAACTATGGAAGGTGTAATTTCCACCAACATATTACATGTGAGTACTCAACCCGTTCTTCTCATAATTGTGGAAGGTGACCTTCCCACAAACCTCATTCAATGATTGGGTTATATAAATCTTAGGGTTAGATGGTAAATGAGAAAATGACTTGGGTAGTTGGCATAGGGATTATTTTGCATGTATAATTCCCCTAGGACCCCCGCACTCTTCCCCTCTTGTGGTATCATGGCCCCTTTATTTTACACACATATGCCTCAGTCAACCTTGGATATTTTATTAAATGCAAAAATGGTAATATTTACAAATATTCACTTAGCCATGACATGTCTTCCTCTTGGCATAAAATAAAGCATGATAATTAAAATATCCATGCAGAAACAATAACCAACATCTAAATCATAATTAGTTACAATTAATCGTGGGGATTAAAACTAGGGATATTACATCCCCTCCCCCTTGCAATAACATCGTCCTAGGTGTTCTATTCATTGTGACAATACATCGTCCTCGGTGTTCTCTTCACTACAACAACATTTGCAAATTCTTCGTTCTTTAGCTATTCCAACAATGTCATTCTCTTCACCATCTAGGCACACCTTCATACTTCTAGCATTGCAACATATGTCTACAACAATTATCAAGTAAACACACTTATTATAACCACTTCTACGCATAGATATGCCATTGATGTTCATAACTTAGAATAAAATATGCATTTCAACACAACACTTATCTGTATGATTATGGATCCGCATCCACATGGCTGCCATAGATTAAACTCAATTCACTATTTTCTCGAACACACCCAATGCATTCATTATCCGAGCTAGCATGTATTCATTCAAGCCTCATCTTCCTTGCAGTCACTCGCCCTCCAAGATTAGGCATCCCCTTCTTTGTTGCACAGTCCCTTGGGTAACCCATCATTTTCCAAGGCTTCCTAACAGTGGAAGGGTATTGAGACTTATGGAGTCTTGCAACCAAGGCATTGTTGTACATTGGGTTCAATGCCTCCTGTGAGTTTTGTGACATGGGTTAACCCCCTCTCGTGGATCCTAACTCCGATGATTGTGGTGGAGACTAACGCCTGCGGGTTTTTATCTAACGACAATCGTAGTCCAACAAATGGTATTAGAGTAACAATTCTTGATTTCAAAACTCGCTTGGCACACACTGGAGGGGATATTGTTGGACATTGGGTTCAACACTTCCCACAAGTTTCGCGACATGGGTTAACACTCTATCGTGGATCCTAACTATGGCAATTGTGGCAGAGACTAACACTTGTGGGTTTTCGTCTTACGACAATTGTAGTCCAACGTGAATCCCTCTAGCTTGCTCCACATAGCATAGAGCATCACAACCATGATCATGGTATATCATAGAGTTCCAATGTCATTATAGTAGCCTGATCTTCATGCTTTCTATAAGCTCAATAACCATCAATTTTCCTTCCTAGATCGATCTATCATCTCACCTATATCATGTACATATAGTTACCATGAGATATCATCTTAGCAATTAAAATCACAAATCTTTTAAATTT
Source organism: Picea engelmannii (assembly GCA_009831015.1). Classification (NCBI taxonomy): domain Eukaryota; kingdom Viridiplantae; phylum Streptophyta; class Pinopsida; order Pinales; family Pinaceae; genus Picea; species Picea engelmannii. The sequence goes on from ML795815.1 coordinate 428,997, forward strand.
GTCTCACACAAATATCAAGTTCCACAAGTATGAGTTTCTTCTCATTATGTTTATCTCTTGTAGGTGGTAGCACCCAGTATTCATTATGGACTTATACTCATTTCCATATTCAATACCATTCTACCCACAACCCAAGCTTTCATTCAGCCAAAAAAACATGAGTATCCATGAATATAATCCTTTTATTGCAATATTAACAACAATCCATATAGTGATCTCAAAACTTTCAGATACTAACATTTCAATCACTTTCAATTGCTAATCATAACAATGGAATGAAACTATCATTCATTATATGTGCATTACCAACACACACAACATTCTATAATGCAATTCAAACATTCATCCATGCCAGTAAGCAATGTGTGAATACTCATGGCCACCTCTGTGTAATGAAACCCTACATTGGTTCAAAATACCTCATATATGTATCATGTATTCCACCATGGTGAGTTGGAAGGTCTAGCGAACACCTTGACACATCATCCAGACATCTCCCCAATACTTGATTGACCACTTGGATACCTTACTTTCTATCCCAACACAGCACTAGGTATACACCTCTTCTTTGCTAGACAGTGCCTCATGCATAGTAGAAGGCATTTCCCTTCTTTGTTCTACAATCCCTCGAGAACCCTTCCCCATTATAGGTGCTCTTTAGTGTTGGAAAGAAGGTTACAATCCAAGATACCACTCCAAGTAGGGAGACCATTGCATACTCGTGTAACACTATAGCCTTTTTGTATCCAACATCAATATGGTCTCACACGTGGCTAGCTCTATTGGAATTCACTTTCATATGGTATACAGATTCATAACATAAGTATAACTACTCATTCGATCATTGTCGATCAACTCAATCATGACACACTAATTCATGAATGCATCGCAAAGATTCCAACAATCTTTGGATACTAGAGGTTTCTTCCTCTGTCCTATCCCACTTGAGTATCAATGACATACATGCATTCAAACATGAAAATATCACTAAAAAGATATAAAGTATGCTCGAAGGAATTCTTACCTAATTCCTTTTGGGTCACATGTTATATTGGCATTACCAAAATTTTCATACATGCGTAGTTCCCATCAACATTATCGTTGTTACTTGATCAATTGATGCTTCATGGGAACTCACATGATCCCTTCATTGATCACCTTAACATGCGTCCTCTTGCCCTTATCCTCTACACGAGGTTGTCCACCGTAGGTAACTACATCATCTACATCTTCAACCTTTCATAATCATACATTAATCATTACCACATCAATTATCATGACATACTCAATGCATGTGTCACAACACTTTCAATCAATAAACAACATCGTATATGCTCCAACATATCTACATGCACTCCGCCACATTATCTCTCAACATGTTTATTAGTGCAATTGATTCCAATCATTTTACTTTATTGTAATTACTAACATTCTTGAGCCTTGACTATCTACACATATTAGCTTTCTCATTGTAGATAAATATAATAAACAACAAGAGAGGAGTCAATGGTTCTCCCTTCCAATTCCTCTACACATCCTGGATTTCACATCATAGCTAATCTTCTCCATGGCCTCTCTGCCAATCACCCAATATATCATTAGTTGTGATAGTCATCCAAGTAACTATACTTATTCATCATCATCGTCATCTTTTTTTTTTTTGTAATTGTACTTACTTCTTAAAAGCATATAACTCTACCCTATAAACAAGATAGAGTTTAAGGGTGAGGAAATTTTTCCTTTTGGGTTTGGATGTTCCGTTTCCTTGAGCAGTTCTAGTCAAGATGAGCTTGTTATTTCCTCATTTAGAGCTACCTCCTTGATGAAATTCGTCATTCTAAAACAACAAAGATAGCTTCACAAGCTCAATTAGAATTTAGCATATCAATCACATGCAAATCAAATTCATTGGAAAACTTTCTCGTCGAACTGATTCTAATGAATTAGAATCAATCAAATTCAAATTCAACTTCTTCATAGCTAGTATTCAAATATGATCTAACATTAGTAGAATACTTAGCTTTTAACTACCTAGCAATTGTTTTTCTCTTCTCATGAGCTTTCTTTCATTACCTTCATCATTGTTCATAGCTCTATTCCCTTGATAGAGTTTTCACATAGTCCATCTATATATGACTACTTTAGAATGCAACTTCCCTTATTGCAATATCTGACAGCTCTTGAAATGATCTCAGCCCATGAGTTAGTACCAATTTTATCATTCCAACTATTTACATATATGATTTCAATGTGAACATAAGGATTAATCCACACGACGCATCCAAACAATGCATTCAATAATGTCTTCAAGCATGTGTGTGTGTGTGCACTACTTGCACATTTGCCTTGTTATTCATGTACATATACTCATACTTAAGATCAATCTGTTTTATGAGAGTTCACAGTCATTCACATGATAAGTTTCAATGCCACAATCTTAAGTATGTTGCTCTCTTTCACATGGAAACCATTAACAAGAGAAAAATCTTACACTCTTTTTATATGAGGATTTCATGCAACATGAAGTCAAGTCGATAACCAAAACATTACCCATAACATAGCAAGTACCATTTTTCGTTTCAAAAATCCATATATGCCTTCGAATTTTGGTTGAGGGAAGTCTTACCGAAATTCCATTCAATATTTTAGCATACCAAAACCTTACCTGGATGCTCGTCATCAAATTTATTGGCTACTACCTAATTAGTGGGTGTCTTGGGGAGGTTCACATACTCCTCTTACCAACCTTTTGATCAAGACTTGATCAAGAGGGTTAGATGGTAAATGAAAAAATGATTTGGGTAATTGGCAAAGGGATTATCATGCATAATTCCACTACTTTCATTGCGAGGGTCAAAACCAGGTTTCCACCAATTTAAAATTAGTTTTGAAGGGCCCCATTGCGATTCCCATATTAAGATTGCCTCAACATACTTTTCACTCCTTAACTCAAAACATCTCCAATCTCTTACTAGCATATGGAAGTTAGCGATGTAACCTATCACTTTTGTCTGACCTGCTTTCATCCATTTTCAGTGATTCCTCTTTCACTTCCTTTCCCATGAATCAACCAATTATCGCTATTTTCATCAAACCCTCAACTTTCTCCAAGCCTATGTCATGACCAATTATCATGTGTCCCTTCTCTGGCTTAACCCTAATGCATTTTTGCTTTTGTCTCTTCCATGCAGGGTTGCTCACTACACTTGCTTTGAGGCTTAAATTGAAGGGATAGAGGTCTCTCGACTACAAGAATTATAAATAGTTTGGTGGAAAGTTGTAGGTTTGTCTTCATGTGGAGAGCATGGAGACTCAGACTCAATGTTGTTCGGTGAAGACAAGTCCATAACTCCCCTTCTGCATGACACCTTTGATCTTTCCATGACTCTTGAAGGTGATTTTTCATATATGTCAACCTCCTCTAGAATGCCTTGACTTAACTAAGACCCTCTACCCTCTTTCCTATCTCCATCAAGGACTCTTTCCATGAGGTCTATAAACACCGCATCCTTAGAAATGTCCTCCATGATTGCTTTGGTGATTCGTCGCACCTATAGAAGCTCCTCCCATGATCTAAACATGGAATGGGGACTAGGCACCTTTTCCTCTCCACATTTTAGTAGATCCAACCCTTGGTGCATCACTTTGTTATATTAAGTACCCCGAGGCCTGACTAAGTGATGGATGTGGAAAGGCTTGCAAAAACCCTAGATTAGACTCATTGTTTTCAGGCATTATTCATAGTGACTATGGTCGATTAGATTGAAATCAATCTATGTCTCTCTATACATGTTGACCAAAATCAATCTATATCTCTTTATACATGTAATAGTGCTCTATTACATGTATCATTAGAGTACATCGATAATCCCATAAGGAGTGAGAGGAGAGTAAACTCTCGATAATAATGTTCTACATTACAACGAATTAAGTTATGATTTGAGTGTTATTGTTAGTCCTTGTCGAAGGCTAAGACTGTAGCAATTGATTCATCATAGACCATCAATTACTTAACCTTTGACTAAATATTTTTTTTCTGATTGTCCAATGTTATACATAGGAAAAACAAAATAATTGTTTTTTTACCCTATTTAAATTACTTTTATAGTGAACACTATTGACCAATAGGTTAGGAGTCTTATTGTCGAGTTTCTAAGTTTTAAAACTTTTGATTCTTTTATAAGCTAAAGTTAAGTTTTAAAACTTTTGATTCTTATTGTCGAGCTTCCTAAGTCTTGTAACTAAGTTTTAAGTTATAATCCTTTAATGCTATGTCAATGCTTTAAATATATTAAAATGATTATGATCTGTGTCAGTGATATGTCAGTGCTTTAAATATATTAAAATGATGTCAGGGTTTTACACTATTATGACAAGGCTTTAAACTATTGTGGTGGATGATCATGATCATTCGAAAATATTCA
>ML795816.1:30477-40712 GCA_009831015.1 Picea engelmannii
TCTAATGTAGCATGGATGTAATCTTCTGGTTATAATTCTGATGTAGCATGGATGTAAGACATCCAATTCACATATAGTACCAAGATCCTTGACTCTAATAATTTTTAATATATTAGTAGTATTTTAATCATATATTGTATTGGATTACTTATAATAATTTAGGTAATTGTGCCATAAGTGGTTAATAATCCATTCTTTTATGAATAATTCATTAAGACTTTAAATGTTTGTATTCCAAATGTATATATTAAATAATTTTGTAGCATCTCGCTCTTGCGGACACATGTTATCGACTTATTCTTTGAAGACGACGTGCAAGTGATCCAGTTTCAGTATATGGAGGTTTGTTCGCTTATAGATTTTTATGATGATGTTGATGGATTATGATGTTATGTTATTAGATTTCTATGTATTGACAGATATTATTTATGAGTTTCCCTGGAGTGTGCAAGACACTTGACATATTGAGAATGTCGATGGCATCAATGGACCTCATTAGACTCCAGATCGAGTCAGGGAGTGGACTGTATTAGTCTGGGTATTTTTATTTATGCATATGTGACATATGATCGGGTGTATTATGATGTTCTTTATGGATCATTGATAGTGTTTCGTTGATGGATGAATGATGCCAATTTCTTGCTAATCTGAGTCACATAAGGAGTAAACGGGCCATACACAACAACCACATACTAAGAGAGAGGTGTGGCAGCAGCCCTGCCATAGCCTACTAGCACTCTCGTTGTGGCGCGAATTTACCTAGTTCGAGAGATCCACGATGCCATGAGGGTAGACTGAGATAATCACTTACGAAGAGTCTAAGGGGTGCACAATAAGGCAAGGTCCTTATTCCTTAGAGGCCCTTAGTCTCTCACAAGGTCTCTTGAATGGAGTATCGACCCCAAGGGTTCGACAACTACCAAAACCAGTCAAAAGAGAGTGGCACCCTTGGAGCACATAGTGCTTCTTGAAGGGCACGTCGCGTAGTTAAAATTTGAATCAAGGCCGAGTGGCACCATTGGAGCACAGAGTGTGTATTGAAGGGCACGTCGCGGTATAAAATGAAACTTGATTCAATGAACCTAGGTGCCTAGAAAACAATAATTTGTTTTGACATGATCGGACTTAGAATAATTATTAAAGGGGTAATAATTATTAATTATAAAATCTCCTTAAAAATTATAAGCCTAGTTTAAAAAATTTAGCCTAAGTCTAAAGTGGGTAAGAAGACTAAAATTAAATTATAAATTTAATAAATGGTGGGGAATGAAGAAAAATCAAGTTAGGAATTGAAAGAGTAAAAATTTGTATCTAAATATTTAATTATATAAATATATGAAAAATAATACCAAATTGGAAACTAAGATAAGAAAGGAAACAAATGTAAAAAGTATGCGGAAGCATATAAGCGTATCTAGTCTAGTCTAACTAAAGAACTTTCCTAAATTAAACACAACAAAGTTATAGAAAGACGTCGGTCATTAAAAAAAAATTAGAGGGAATAAATGGATAGCTATGAGTTATTTTAGGAGCACTTTTAGGTTGGGTGAGGAAAATTGACATTTAATTAAATTAAATGGTGAATTTATTGATGCAACTAAGGGAATGAGTGACAAATGTACGAGGAGTAATTCCTAATTAATTAAAAAAAAAAAAGAATTAAATGTGAAAATGGAAAGTGGTCACTAAGAAAAAATCTATAAAAGAAATGACTTAGAGGAGGAAAGGATCTTGACTAGATGAGTAAGGTAATGCTGGAAAAATTCTTACTGATTTTACTTGTGAGAGTTGGTATACCCAACTTGAAAAAGAGAGTGGTCACTCGACCTTGCGAGGCGAGCTGGGAGATAGAGTATTCTGATTTTCCTTGTTCTTGGACCCTTTGTCGCTCGGGGGGCTAAGGGGAAAGAAGAGTACCCTTATCATTGGCTGGGAGGTACCGGTGAAATCCTCATGGTTAGAAAGTAGGGATTTGGATGGAGTGCAAGCGCAAGAGATCATCATCGACTTCTCTCCTTTGGTCGTGGTATTTTCATTTGAATTTGCATTATATGTAGTTGTTATTGCGTATATGTTTTTAGAATTATTCTATTGATTGATGGTTTGGCGAAGCTAGGTGGTTGTCAAATGTTTCTTATGTGTTTTATATCCCTTGCATCTTCTGTGATTTATTAATTCTCTGCATTTCAAAACCATTTCCCCTAGAATCCTTCGTCTGAATTTTTCTGTGTGACTAATATCTTTACAGTGTTTGTGTGAAGTTATATCTGCGTACTGAAATTTTAATTTTTAATTTCTAGCGATTTGGATTTGGATTAGCTTTGTGTTTGTCCATGGAACTTAGCAATTTATTAATGTGATATCTACATTTTTTATTGGTTATTTATTCACTTATTACCTCTATAAGTTATCACCTTCATTTTGAGAAAAATCGCCCAGCATTTGATTTGGTTACTTCTTCGATTTTTACATTGTTTTCTATGCAACCCTTAAAGGATATATCACCTGTGTTTTGATCAAAATCGCCCAACATTTGATATGGGTACTTCTTCGATTTTTACATTTTTTTCTCTGCAACCTTTGAAGCATATATCACTTGCCTTTTGAGCAAAATCGCCCAACATTTTATCTGGGTACTTCTTCTATTTTTACATTGTTTTCTCTGTAACCTTTGGAGAATATATCACCTGCATTTTGAGCAAAACCGCCCAACATTTGATCTTGTTACCTCTGTAATTTTCTACTTGATTCCCTGCTAAAATTGGGATCTTCCCTCTACTAATTCAACCCTCTCTACCACAATTTTTATGGTATATGGTACCAAAGATGATCAACATTTTGGCCACGAGTTTAACCTTCAAATTTTTTCCTGGAAGTGCCCAACGCATTTACATCTTTCCCTATGTGATTTTTCTAGACCTTTTATCACGGAGCTTATCATGAGTCCTTTCAGTCTTTAGCCTTTGAATTCGGCCATATTTAGAGACTCCTAGTGTGTTTTATTTCTTGTATTATGTTCTGCGTTTAGCTCTAAATTTCACCTAGATCCATTTTCCTCCAGGAAATTTATTTCCTTGAGTTATCAATGGGGTTGGTAATTGATTCACCCCAAATTTAGGGTCTTCTGGTGTTTTCTTTTATTCCTTGGATTCTCTTCTCTATTAGCTCTTAATTCTGCCTAGATCCATTTTCCTTCTGGTGATATCTTTTTGTGATTATCTCTGCAAAATTTTGGGAGATTTTATCTTGGAGTTTTATCCCAAATCTCCTCGGTGTATAGCCTTCAAATTCACCCAAGATTCAGAGAATTCATCATGGCGATTTCAACCAAAATTAAGTTTATGTCCTATTGTTAATCCCTGGGTGATTTTCGTTCGTCTAAAACGATAGTTTAAAGTAAGGTGAGAAGCCATTGTTTACAATTGTATTGGTCAATAAATTTCAACCCCAATGCATTGGTATTTGACCACATTTAATTATGTTTTATGGTTTCGAAAATCCTGGAGGTAAATTATTGGTGCCAGTAATACGTTGGGTTGATTTTTAAAAGAACATTTTGGGAATCTTTACAACTGGAAAAAGTACCTTAATCAGTTTAAGAGGTGGTTAGCTTGTGTAGGGAGTGGTTCTTGAGAGATGAATCTTGAATGCATGCATTCTATTCATCTAGTTTGAGTTGGGAGGAGAGAGGAATATATTGACAAGTCACGCAAATTTTACACCGGACCTCACCCACTTATTCATATCTCAAAGAAATTAAACTTTGCTAAGTACAGYGACATGCAACCCTCCTTCCACTGACCTTAACCCTTAAATTTTAGTTTATTTAGATTGCAGCAGGAACTACCCCTTTAATTTAACCCTTATGCAACACTTAAGGAAGAATAATCCTCCCTTCTTTTAAAAAGAAATTGTGGCTTACTAAATGAACCCCATTTTTATTATGGATAAGGCCTTAGGTTCCCTAAACTCTCTTTTGGATTTATGGTTGCTCACGCCCCCCCTTTTACAGTTATTAATTGATTAGGTATTTAGCTTATATTTTGCGTGATGGAAACTAATTGATGAGTACTCTTGCACCCTGAATTTAAAGTTGATGTATGATTGATCACGTAATAGTCTCTCTTGCACCATTAATTGTGTGATGTTCAATTGTTTTAGAATTTAGATTCCTTGCATGAATTGAATAAATAATGTTGATTATGATTAATTAAATTTAATGATTAATCTTGCGCCTTGAACAACTAATAGTTAGGATGATGGATTGATAACTAGACCACTAATTCGCTAGTTAATATCATTGATGCATTGTTTATTTGGAACTAGTTTACCTTCTCTATATAAATTATCAGCGTCAGATTATTGAGATAACCACTATCACAATTGTGTCTTTAAATTATTGATGCATGAAGGATGAAGTATATAGATTTTGCTACGTTATGAAATAATGATGATGCATAGTGACTAAGATTTTATATTACTCGCATGCATTATAATGATGTTGATTTATTTATAATTCAATATTTAGATCACATTGATTAAGCGCGCACCTTCGAGTAAAGTAGATGTTTACTTTTGCGCCTTGGAAATAAATAAAGTTGATTGAATTGCGCCTTGATTGATGTCATTGTATGATTGAGTTAGTAATTCAATTCACTTGCACCTTGAAATTTATGTTATGTGTGATTGGTTATTAGAGCGTTATTGTGCCACCGATTATCGTTGATGAAGTTGATTTAACATATTTGGTTTTGGACTTGAATGTGTTAGTGGAATGTAGACACCTCCTTGTTCCTCAGAACAATCGCTAGCCTTGAGAACTTAAATAGTCAAAATTAATACGATCTTGGGCTTGAGTGTTGTTTATCTCTCCTAGAGATCCTAACCTTGCAGGGTAGGTAGGGTGAGTAGACATTTTAATATTCATTATCTGATTGATCATTGTTATAAATTGTTTCAAGATGATGGTGATGTGTTAAGCGACGACGCTATTTATGTTTATGTGTCACTATACTTTTGTTAATACATCGATATGCATATCATTATTCATGGTGATGATGTGTCAACTTTGTTTCATGATGGATAGTTAATGTGTTAATAAGTTTTTGATAATAAATGGGATGATGTGTCGATGATGTTTCTATTATTTGTGATGTTTTAATTTTATTAACGTAAAAAAAAAATACTTTTTGTACATCAGTTTTGTTGTCGTAATGAAGGGGTTGTTACATATGGTATTAGAGGGTTCAAACCTGGGACTTTGGATCATCACACCTTCCACTATATTAAACCCTTTATTAAAAACTTAGCACTAATTAAAAAAATTATCCTATCGATACGGTAATCCTAGTTAGAGGCCGTCGTGGAAGTAGAGGACATGGTGCTAAGGGTGGAGGTGCGACGCCTCCAGCAACACCTATGCAGAGGGGTCCAACCCCCAAGGAGAAGAACAAGTCATTAAGCATGAGAATATTTTTGTGCGGGATGTGATTGGTTTGATGAGGTCCTTTCCGAGGATGTCAGAGGAATTGATGAACCTCTAGATAGAGATAAGGCCAGGGTTCCTATAGCCAAAGAGAGTTTGCAACGTGCTACAACTGGCAGACTTAGCATTCACAAAGAACCCGAGAAGGGAAAGTTTCCCGAGTTCATAGGTGGCACAGACGAATTAGTTGTCGGGGCAAGACTGGAGAACATGCGACATGCATTGCACTTCTTGACAATGCCTCCCACTTGAGGGTCTGCATGGTGGTCTTTTAGATAAAAGGAGAATTCTCTTGTTTGGTGGAAGATTCTCCTACCACAACTGAACATGGCCGCCGAAGACGTGTCATGGGAATTGTTCGAGGGGCAGTTCCAGAAGAGGTATTTGTAGGAATTCATTGTGCCATCTCAATGAGTTAAAACCTTATGACAAGGCGGTCATACGATGCATGAGTATGAGGCCTGATTCAATGAGCTTTTAAGGTATGCTCCACATCCTAGCACACATATTCTAAAGTTCAACTAGTTTGAGATGTCCTTAAACATCAACATTTGTATGAAAGTGAGGATCCTAATGCCTCAGACATTGCATGATGCGGTCCAAAAGGCCATCATAGATGAGTAAGATTTGATCAGCGGGGGTCAAGGCAAATATCCTGCAAGATCGACTAGATAGATGATTTCAGGTGCACAACAACTTCAGATACCATCCTGACATACATCAAGGTATCAGGATACGTCATGAGGATCCATGTTCACGATGCCCTGATGACCAGATCCTCAGGGAGGAACTCCCTACAGGGGACCACTACATCAACAACTACATCGTCCATAACAACGACTATTTAGGCATGTTTAGGCTTGTTCAGGATGATTTTAGCTACGTGGAGATGGATTAGGGAGTCAAGCAGAAGGTTGGAGGAAAGGATATGAACTGTACGTTACGATATTAGGATCTTATGATGTCATGATCAGTATCGATTGGTTGGAATTGACTCATGCGATACTCAACTGTAAGACAAAATAGATGAGTTTGACCGATGATGAGGGACAAAGACGAGTGATTCTAGGAAGAAACCAGGGAGTCTCCCTATGGTTCATCTCTTCCCTATAGCTATAGAAGAGTATGCACAAAGGATGAAATATATATGAAATCTTAGCATTAAATGACAAGGACGTGGTGTAATGACTAGAAAACCTTCCAGTAGTATGAGAGTTTGCAGAAATATTCCCAGAAGAGTTACCAGTTTTTCCAACCGAAGGGAATCAAAATTTACCATCAACTTAAAACATGGAACTGAACCGATAGCAAGAAATCCTTATCGGATGTCGATCCCTGAGTTACATGAGTTAAAAATGTGACTGAAGGAGTTGTTGGACCTAGGAATTATACATCCAAGTGTCACCTTGGGGTGTGAATGTAAATTTCATAGGAAAGAAGGATGGGTCGTGGAGACTCTTTATTGACTACCGTCAATTGAACAAGGCTAAGATCAAGTATCAATATCTGTTTTCTAGAATAGATGATTGTTTCATCAAATGAAGGGTGCGACGATGTTTTCAAGATCGACTTGAGATCATTTTATCACCTTTTACGAATTAAAGAGGAGGATATTCCTAAGACCGCATTCAAGACAAGGTTTGGACTTTACGCGTCTACCATTTTAATTTTCGAACTAACAAATGCCCTAGGGAAATTTTGAGATGGATGAATGGGGTTATGCAAATACTTGGAAACATTCATTCAAGTATTCACTAACTCCATATTGATATATTCTCAAACGATCGAAGAATGTGACGAACATTTGCGCTTGACACCACAGGGTTTATGAGATAACAAACTATATGGGAAACTGTTGAAATGATATTTTTATCAATTGAGGATTCATTATTTAGGGAATGTTATCTTCGATGAAGGTATCGTTGTGGATCCAATGAAGGTAGAGGCTATTATGAAATGACTTGTATCGAAAAATGTACCAGAAGTACGTAGCTTCATGGGTTTAGTTGGGTATTATCGATGGTTCATTGAAGGTTTTTTGAAGATAGCAAATCCGATCACAGAATTGGATTAAAAAAATAATAATTTTTTATGGACCAAGAAATGCGTGGAAGCATTTCGAAGCCTCAAGGAGTTGTTGACGACAACGACGATACTAAAATTCCCCGACATGGATGAGGAATTCTTGATATGCACAAATAGATCCAAGGAAGGCTTAGGATAAATCATGAAGCAATATTGTCCAGTGATCACTTACATATAAAGGAAGTTAAGAAAGAATGAGGAGAAATTCGTGACGCACGATTTTGAGCTATTGGCCATTGTGTATTCCATAAGAGTGTGGAGGCACTACCTGATTTGACAAAAAATTGAACTGAAAAGAGACCACTATGGTTTGCATTACATTAACACGCGACAAAGTCATTGGTAAAAAATTCTTATCAAGTACGATTTGTAGATTACCTACATAAAAAAAATGAATAGAGTGGTAGATGCATTGAGTCAGAGACCAGATATACTTTTGGTAATACCTCTTCAGACTAATCTTCGTGAAACGATTCTGACTATACAACATGACGATGATTTTTATAAAGAGGTTAAGGAAAATGTTAGACAAGACACCATGTTGGTACCAAAATTTGAGGGATTTAGTGTGGACAATGACAAATTAATGAGGTAATATAACTAGATTTACGTACCTCCTAACAACGAGTTGTGAAGTTTGATATTAAACGAAGTTCATAGAGGAGTGTACATGGCTCATCTACAAGTCACAAAGATGAGGGCATACCTTAAACCCTTATTCTTCTACAAAGGAATGAAGGTGAACTTAGTCAAATACAAGCGAGATGTCTAGAATGTCACCAGGTGAAGGATGAACATAGACATCCGACCGGATTACTACAACCACACGCTATTATGGAGTCAAAATGGAAGGTCATTTCGATGGAATTCATTGTGGGATTACCATTGATGGAAAGGAGGCATGAATCAATTTTAGTGGTATTTGATACTTTAAAAAAGAGTGCACATTTTATCCTTGTGCGTATGACGTATCAGATTCCAGACATAGCTAGTGTTTTTATCAATGAGATTGTGAGATTGTATGGAATTCCTAGGAGGATCATATCCAATCGAGGACCGGTCTTTACAGGACAATTTTGGACTAGTTTCCAAGAGGCCTTGAGAACCCAACTTAACTTTAGTACATCTTATGACCTTGAGACAGACAGATTGACAGAAAGAATGAACCAAATTTTGGAAGTTATGTTGCATACGTATGTGTTGGACCAACATAAATGTTGGGAAGATTTCTTTCCACTGGTAGATTTGCATACAACAACAACTATCAAGGTACCATTAATATGTCACCGTGTGAGTTTCTCTACGGTTGACTTTTTTGTACGCCATTGAGTTGGGATTGACTTGAGGTTAGGGTACTCATGGGACTAGAAATGATCCAAGAATGAAAGACCAAATGAAAATGATAAGACAAAGGATTAGAGTAGCACAATATTGGTAGAATAGTTATGTTGATGCGCATCACATTGATGACAACTATGAAGTTGAAGACCGATTTTTCTTGTGGGTGAAATGGCAGCAGAGTTTGATTAAGTTCAGAAAGGGGGCTAAAATATCTCCTAGGCTTGTGGGGCCTTTCAAATTTGTGGAAACAAGGGAACTCGTGGCCTATCGACTTGCCTTTCCTCATTATTGGAGGAGTAGGAATGATGTTTATCTTGTATATGTTTTGCGACATTATGTTAGTGATCCTACACATGATATTGACATGAGTTCCTTGTGGTTTCGAATGAGGGTGCACTCACGGCAGATCCAGTCTGTATTCTGGACCATTGCATTCAAAATCTACGGTGTCAAACAGTCGATCAGGTAAAGGTCCAATGGAAAAATTATAGTCCATGCTAGGCTACCTGGGAGGATGCATATGATATGTGCCATCTATTTCCATTTTTGTTTGATAGTTAGACATTTGGATCTTGTCAGATGCTTTATTTACTGTTTTTTTATAATATGAAACTTCGAGACGAATTTTAAAACAAGAGGGCATGTATGTAACATCCCTCTCTTGTGAACACATGTTATATACTTATTCTTTAAGGATGTTTGCATGCAAGTGATTCAGTTTAAATATATTGAGGTATGTTTTCTTATGGATTCTTATACTGATGTTGATGGATTATGATGTTATGTTATTGGATTTCTATTTACTGACAGATGCTATTGACAAGTTTCCCTAGAGTGTGCAGGACAATTGAAAGATTGAGGAGGTCGATGGCATCAATGGACCTCCTTGGACTCTGGATCGAGTCAGGGAGTGGACTATAATGGTTTGAATATTTTTATTTATGCTTATGTGACATATGATCTGGTATATTATGATGTTGTTTATGGCTCATTGAAAATGTTTCGTTGGTGGATGCATGATGGAAATTTCTTGCTAATCAGACTCACATAAGGAGTAAATGGGCCATGCCCAACAACCAGATATTGACGGAGAGGTGTGGAAGCAACCCTGCCATAGCCTACTAGCACTCTTGTCATGTCTCTAATTGTAGGCTAATGATTACCTAGTTTGAGACATCCACGAGGCTGTGAGGGGAGACTGAGACAATTTATCATGAAGATTCTAAGGGGCGTGCAATAAGGAAGGGTCCTTATTCCTTAGACACCCTTAGTCTCTCACAAGGTTTCTTGAATGGGGTATTGACCCCAAGGGTTGGAAAACTAC
>ML795816.1:44897-58090 GCA_009831015.1 Picea engelmannii
ATTTTTCTTTGTCTATTACTGATGATGATCCTAGAACTGTCAGGGAGGCAATGGATTCAAAGGATGGAAATCTCTGGAAAAGGGCCATGGAAGAAGAAATGGCATCTTTGGATAAGAATGAGGCTTGGGATCTAGTGGAGTTGGCAACTAGAAGAAAGCCCATTGGCAACAAATGGGTATTTAAAAAGAAGTTGAATGCAGAAAGAAAAGTGGAGAAATACAAAGCTCGATTAGTAGCAAAGGGTTATTCCCAGGTTGAGGGAATTGATTTTGGTTAGATTTTTTCTCCTTTTGCCAAGTTAACCTCTATAAGATTTATGTTATATGTTGTTGCTACATTTGATTTTGAAGTATAATAGATGGATGTGAATATAACATTCCTGCATCGGGATCTGGAAGAAGAAATATTTATGAAGCAACCAGAAGGTTATGTTTTGAAAGGAAAGAAGGAGCTGCTATGCAAGATGAAAAAGTCCCTGTATGGTTTAAAACAATCACCAAGGATGTGGTATCAAAAATTTCATACTTATATGCTGGGACTTGGCTTCACAAGAAGCAAAGAAGATCGTTGTGTGTATTCTAAATTAATTGGTGATCATTTGATTTATTTGGTCTTGTATGTGGGTGACATTTTGCTGATAGGAAACAACAAAGAGATTATCCAGGATGTGAAAACTCAGTTGTTCTCTAAATTCAACATGAAGGATCTTGGTGCTTCAAATTTCATTTTGGGCATGGAAATTAAAAGAGATCGAAAAAGGAGGAAGCTCTAGTTAAATCAGAGAAAATATGTCGAGACAATATTATAGAGGTTTAATATGCAGGAGTGTAAATCGGTCAAGGTTCCTATTCTTGTTGGTGTAAAGTTATCTGTGGATCAGTGTCCCAAGACACATGAAGAAGAGGAGGACATGTCTCATGTTCTATATGCCAGTGCAGTTGGTAGTTTGATGTATGAAATGGTCTATACTAGACCGAACATTGCACATGCAATGGGAGTTTTGAGCAGGTATATGTCAAAACCAGGGAAGGAGCATTGGATAGAAGTAAAATGGGTTTTCAGGTATTTGCGTGGCACTTCTAGCTATGGATTGTGCTACGAAGGAAGACCAGGATTGGACAGAGTGGTCGATATACATGGATTTGTGGATGAAGACTCAGTTGGAGATTTGGATCGTAGGAGATCTACAAGAGGGTATGTGTTTAACCTGTTTGGAGGAGCAATAAGTTGGATGAGCAAAAGACAGGTTGTAGTGGCACTTTCAACTATAGAATCTGAATACATGGCAACCACTCATGCAAGTAAGGAATCAATATGGTTACAAAGATTGTCTTCAGGTATTGGGATCGTACAACAAGCTCTAATGATAGACTGTGGCAGTTAGAGTGCAATTTTTCTAGCAAAGAACCCTGCTTATCATTCAAAGACAAAGCACATTGATGTTTAATATCGCTTTGTGAGAGACATGATTAAAGAAAAGAACGTATCACTGATGAAGGTGGACACTTTCAAGAATGTTGCAGATTCATTAACAAAATCTATGAGGACTGAGAAGTTCTCTTGTTGTAGAGGATCCATGGGCATTGTTGCCCTGGATTGTTGACTATGTAACCCTGTAACCCCCTGTGTTCAAAGAAAACAACAAGTGGGAGAATGTTGGGTATGTGTTATATTCTTTGCACGATTAGTAGTGTCGTGTATTTAGGTGACACCTACCTTACGAAACGTTTCATGTATTTAGGTGGTTTTTCAGCACATGGTTTTTGTCGATGGTTTTCTATTTCTGGGTTAAGGAATTAGGGTTTTGGACTAATCCAAGTCATTGGGTTACGGTTTTGGATGCCGCTGACTCCTATATGTATATTTTATTGTAAACAATGTAACACAATGTATGAATATAATATATGTTGGTTTTCCCGGCTTGGGTTTTCAGGGGAAAAATGTCTGTGTAATGTTTGTATTTGCCATTGTATATTTTATGTTCTTTTCTGAATATCAGTTTGCAGTAGATATTGTAAAAGGTTAGGATTTACATAGTTAGAAAGTGATGAGTTGGATGGATCACAATCACGGGAGATCATCATCGACTTCTCACCTTCATTCATGGTATTTTCATTTGAAATTTCATTATATCTAGTTGTTATTGCATATATGCTTTTATAATTAGTCCATTGATTGATGTTTTGGCAAGTTCTGGTGGCTAGTGAATGTTTCCTATGCAATTTATATCCCTTACATCCTATGTGATTCATTCATTCTCTATGTTTCAAAACCATTTCTCCCATTATCCTTCGTCTAATTTTTTCTGTGTGATTAATATATTTGCGGTCTTTGTGTGATGTTCTATCCCCGTACTGCAATTTTCATTTTTAATTTTGATTGTTTTCGATCTAGATTATCTTTGTGTTTTCCCTTAGAACTCAACAATTTATTAATGTGATCTCTGCGTTTTTTCTTCGTTATTTATTCACTTATTATATCTGTAATTTATTAATGCGATCTCTATGTTTTTATTTAGCAAGGCATGGCATGGAATGGCATGGTCAGGAAGGGCAAGGCATGGCGTGGCATGGGAAGGAAATGTAAGGCACATAATGGCATGGAAAGAAAGGAAATGCTTGGCATTGAAAGGTAAGGTAATGCAAGGCATGGCATGGAAAGGCCTGCAAAGGAAAGGCATTGAATAAAAAGGAAAGGCAAGTCATGGCATGGCGTGGCAAGGCAAGGCAAGGAAAGGAATTGCATGGGAAGGAATGACATGAAAAGTCATGGAATGAAAAGGAAAGGCAATGTAAGGCATGTCATGCAAAGGCAAGGCATGGCATGGAATTGCATCGCAAGGCAAGCCAAAGGAAGGAAATACAAGGAAAAATATAAAATCCATTAAAAAAAGTAATCATTACATGAAAGGGAGCTAAAAAATCAATCTTAAAATAGCTTTTAGATAACAAATGCATGTTGAATTGAGAGATGACTAATGAAAACCCTACAATACTCAATACATGACCACCCTAAAGGGATGAAAATTATGACATAAATGTAATAAAAGGTGTCAAGGTGTATTCCTAGGGTTTAATTGCGAGGCATGGAAATGGCATGGAAATGTTTCTTTTTTATTATTATTGTTTCATTACAATCCACATTTGTATTTGAATTTTTCCTTGCATAATTTTATGGAACGTTATATTTATTGTTATATAGGTTAGAATGGGAAACTACATGACAAGACATGGGAAGCTACATGGAAATGGCATGAAAATGACATGGCATGGAAATGGAAATGGCATGCCATGACATGGATTGGAAAGGCATGGAAATGGCATGGCAGGGAAAGGCATGGAAATGGAATGGCATGGATTGGAAATGGCATGGCATGGCATGGAAGTGGAATGGAAAAAACAATGGCATGGAAATGGCATGCCATGGAATCATGAATGACTTGGAAAGGAAGGTAAATGGCATGGAAGGGCATGGCATGGCATGGCATCAAAAAGTTGGTGCGATTGGGTTTGGGAGGGTCATTTGTCTCCTTGTGTGATTTAACCCCAAAACTGGGTAGGAGTGTGCAATAAGCTCTCATAGATGGTGAAGGTAAAATAATAATGGTTTAGAATAACATTTATTTCTATGGTGTTTGTTGGCACAAGGGTAGACCCAGGGTTCAATGCTCAAGAGAGCACCAAAAAAACCCTAACTACCGGCCCTTTCGGAAACACCTTCAAAGCAGATGAAGTCTCACCCGAGGTAGAGGCAGGGGTGGTTGCAAGACTCAGGTGTCTGCAACCTTAGCTAGGACACAGATATGTGATTGTATCTCTTACAAGACATGTAGCATAGATCATTCATTAGTATTTAACCCTTATTATACTTCGCATAAAACACAGAGCTTCACGGTGTACACTCATATCTACAATATTCCAACACTTAACCATAGTAAATCAGATCGGATCTAGTAGATCAACACTAAGAATCCTCATCCACATCGGATCTAACAATCATATATATCTAAGAAGAACAGAGAATAAGTGGATACATAAAAGCACATAACATAAGCAAAGATAAACACATTGAACCAAGGCACAGAGCATAGCACACAGATTTACATGGTTCACCCCCCCTTGGGCTACGTCCACAAGATCTTCTTCTTTATTATCGTCTTCAAGTTGTTACAAGCACAAAGCCTCCAAAACCCTTCTTCGTATAGGACAAAATATCTACGTAGCTCGCTAGATCCTTCTTCCTTGCGTTACAACACTTATCTTTCTATATCCACCACACAATAACTTGCACTTAGCCTTGCAAGGCTTACACAGTTCGCACAGAGCACTTATTCGACATCACATAGATGCACTACCAATTGCAGTAAGAAATCACATCTACTACTTCTTACATTTCCTATCCTTCTATTTATACATTACAAAAGTGGGCCTAAACGTGGGTAAACCCACAAGCCGACATCCCTTTCCCATTACATTAACCCAAAAACCCTAAAAGGGGCCCAAAAGTGGACCGTTATCCCGTGATCTCTGCTTCATATGGCACTCCATATTTGACAGGTTGTCGAAGTCCCAAAAATGGTAAAATATGACCAAGTGTTCCTCAAAACTTGGTCAAGGGAGAACATAACCCCAACACTCACCTATTACTCGTCCCGAGTCACTCAGGTCTGACCAATTTTTCTTTGAATTCCTTGAGCTTGGCTCGAACTGCTTTGACCTACAACATTGTTACTGCCTCTTGTTCGACGAACTCCTAGATCAGTGCCTCATTCACCGGCTCTTCTAGGAATTGTTCTACTGTATTCACAACCTGTTCAAGTTCTATTCCTTGGATTTCAACTTCAGCAAATAGTTGGAATGCCTTTTCTTTCACTAGTTGAATTCATTGAGAGACTTCCATTACTTTAATTTTAAGCATGTGAATCTGATGTTGGGTTGTTCGTTGCTATGGAAACCTCTTCATTCTCTCTACGGGTGACAGGGCCTTCAGATGCACCTGTATATTTTCAGTTTCGTACTTCACCTCTTGGAGCTGCGACTCCAATTTATGCAATTCTGGGTTCTCGGTTAGGTTCTCGTATATCTGTGCACTTCTGCTACTTAATAGTTTGCATTCCTAAGTGAGTGTTTTAATCCTTTCTACGGTTCTTCAGGTAGTTATTTCTCTTTGGTCACGCACTTCTTGTGGGGTCTATGGTATGGTCTGAATTTCTAAGTCCACAACTCTTTGTTGAAGTTGTTGAATAAATTCAGCAAGCGTCATCACTTGGTGTTCTATGGGGTCCTCTACCTTCTATTCTAAGCTAGTCACAGAGTGAAATTCTCTGTTGACTACTTCTTCAATCCCAATTTTCTTCGTGAGAAACTGCTCTTTCTCTTTTTGGATCTTCGCTCTGTCTTCTTCAAATTTTCCTTGGAGAGTGTCCTTCTCTTTTTGTGAAGCTCGTCGTTGCTCGATTATTTCCTCTTGTGATTTCTTTAAGGCCTAGGTGGCCTGCGTTGTTTCTTCCTGTTCCTTCCGAAGACGTACTTTGATTGTGTCAACAATCTTGTGAAGTTGAACTGGTTCATTTCCTTATTTTGTTGCTCCTTCTGGTAGGGGTGCAGAGGAGACTGTGCGGCTAGGATGGAGAGCTTGTTGTACTTTTTGGAGCTCGATCTCGATTTTGTTGTACATTGTCTCTTTCTTAGTTTCTTGATTTTTTGTTATCTCTTCTATGGCTTCATTCGTAGTTGTGATGAGAAAACAAAAGTCATCTAAATTGAGCGTTGTTTTCATCTGGGTCACGGGTGCTTTTGATTTCATTCGGGAGGAAGGTTCTGAAGGCGAACCCTTCCTTTCCTTTATGATCTCTACTTCGTCTCCTAGCCTATGTTCATATTCCTCTAAGTATTCACCATTACCTCCTTTCTCTGGTGTAATGGATTCCATTCTTACAGATCTTCTTTCTACATCTTGTTTTTCCTCATCTTTCTTTGTCTTCTTTATTTTCTTTGTCTTACTGGGCCCAGGTGTATTTTTGGGCAGCTTCTAGGTTGTCAATGTCAGATACTTTTGTGGATTCTGCTAGAATAAGGAGGTCGACCGACCATTCCTTGGTGATATCCTTTAGGTCTTATTCTGTCATCTTATAATATGACTAAAGTTGTTACTTGTTCTCATCAACGCATGCTATGATATATATAAAATGGTGGTCTACACTGAACTTTATCAAAGGTCAAAACCTGTGTAAATTATTCGGGGTCATGCATGGCTCAGACTGGCTAGAAAGCTTCAACTGGGTGGAGTAGGTATGAAATATGGCATTGGATTGCCACTTCTTGTTCATGTCATTCGAGTAACACAGTGTGATGAACTTCGCGTCCAGTGGTTCAAATGGGTCAATGTCAGGGAAGGTTGCACCTTTCGGTAGCTTCCATGCAACGAAAGCTATAAGTATCAAGAGCTAGCTAAAATGAAATGCATTCCCTTAATCTTGGGCTTTCTTCAGTCAAACTCTAGTTGATTCACCAAGTATTTTCCCAGTTCATCTATAGTCCCTTTGCGCACTACCCTGCGAGGTCTACTACAAAGTAGGATACTTGCGTGGGTCGATTCTTGTGTACCAACTTCCCTACAATCAGTTGACAGCCGAGGCACACTGAACCACTTTCAATAGAAGCTACCTTGTAGCCTCGTGTGCCTTTATAAACATCGCCATAGGGATTCTTTGATCTTCTAAGCGAGAGCGTTATCCACGGTCTTTCTAGGATATTAATCGTGGGGATCAGGGCCCTGCATGCTAAGCCCGGTAATCCGATTGATTAATGTTGGATCAACTGATATGTGACGGTTCAACCATAAGTATCCTCCATGGTAACTTTCTAGAAATAGCTTCACACAAGCATTCACCTCCTTATGTCTACCGAAGTGTAGTATCTTCATGACGTTGAGCAGAGTAGACTGCGCAAGTTTCATCATCCATTGCTGAGGGATGATCTTCGAAATATTTTCCTTGGTTCTGGTGAGGTACTTGTATGAGGAAAGTATGTTGTAGTCTTTACGATCCCACAAGTTGAAGTGACTAAACTTCAATGTGATGATCTTGTCGTGATCTGTGCATACTCATTTTGGTAGGTACGTAGTGACTAGCGTGTACTCAAAGTCTCTAGGCACACTATCTTTGTTGATCGCACCACTGAGAGGTGGTATGTAAGCAGGTAGGATGAATGGAACCAACTTCGCGCTAGATATATCGTCTTTATGTTTGGTTCTTCTTTCTGCACCGGCTCAGGATGTTCCTGCTCAAGCAGTCGATGGGGAGGCTTTCACTCCTCTCATCAATGATTCCTTTAAACCTGTAGACAATCCTCACTCTGACATGACTCTTTCAGCTCTGAGACTAGTGAGTACCTCTCTTACAGATTCATCCGCTACGCTAAATTATTCAGACATATACGCTCAGGATCAATAGCTCGGGTTCTCAAAGTAACATAGGTACTGTAGTAAGGTAGAGAGTAAGGGCAGAGTAGTCACTATTCACAATTCAGGTAGTCTGCATACTCAAATTCACGATTAGCAAAAGTGTCTTTTGTGCATGGCACGATGGACTAAGTAAGTAACTCTATAATGGATCATTTGCAATGGATATGGGGTTACTTAAATCTGGTTCTATCTGTTATGGCATGGTCTAACAGTCTGGTGATGAGCCATCAATGCTTTATGATCCATTCGGAGTGGCAGTCGAATGGATATATCGGCCTCCAACGACTATATTGCTTTGCCATGGTGAAGTGACCCATGTCATAGTTCTGATATCCTGACGAAGCTCTAATTTTGCAAAGTTTCTTTTAGACAGGTTCCCTTTGGAACCCTCTATAGTCTGTCAATCTGAGCTCTCTTTTTAATTATCTTTCTAGCCTTCTTCCACGTGAGCTTCGTCTCGGTATTTATTTTCTTGTTCTGATTCTTATTTTCCTTGGGCGTAGTCACTTCGCATTGTTGGGGTTCTTTCCCAAGACTCAGGAGAACTACTTTGTCTATATCTGGTACAGATACTCAAATCTTCTATAAGTCCCCTAATTCTTTGAAATTTCAGTTTCTAGTGTCAATTAGCTTTGATTTATTCTCCCATTCCTTAATCAACTGTGAGATCCTTCTAGTCATGAAATATTTTAGCTCTTGTCTTTGTTGTTGTAATACCTTTTCTTCTTCCTTATTTCTGGCTTGATCTCTCTCAATACAAGGTTTTCCAAGTAACATAGTGAATGGGGTGTCGTCCTCAATAAATTCGATAATCTCAAAATATTCTTTAGTCAAAGTTCCATTGACTTTCATAGGTATCTAAGTGAGTTTTCCACATAACATTATCATTTTTCCTCTGAATAGTCCTATTCCTCCCAGTGAAGGAATCATGGCAGGCTTCCCTATAGCTTCCCAAGTTCTTTATGGCATAATATTCACTTGTGTTTCTTCATCAAGAATACAGTTAATGTCGAAGTCCCCTAGTCTTTCTTTGACTTATTCCTTTTCTTTAAATATCTCTGGTAATCAGACATCTTTATGTTCCTTTAGGGGTTCTTTCATCTGTATTAATACTTTCTATTATTCGTTCTAGAGTTCTGTTATTTCTGGGGTTGTCTTGGGGTTTTCTTCATGCAAATTTATTCTTTCAAGCTTAGAAATCATTCTAGGGAAATCCAATACTTCATGGTCCAAAGCCTTGCAACAAAGACAGTTGGGTTTTCCACCAGGGCATTCCTTAGCTAGATGGCCTAGTTTTCTGCAACTGTAACATAGGGTCAATCCTCTCTTTCTCTTAAATGATCCCCAAATTCTTCTATACTGTACACTAGGATCATGGTAGCTAGCCTGCAAAAAATTATTTTTAGGATCCTGCATCCATTTGTTAGTCCAAACATTATTTCTATGCATACGTATAACATATCTATCATTATGCTTATCAGATCTGTTCATATCAAACTTTCTTTCATCTATTAATGTCCTAGGTTTTAAGCTAGGACAGAATCTATCAAACATACCTAGATCAATGCTCTAGAAAAAAAAAATCACTTATATTACTTCTACAGAGCACAAAGCTTCCAGATCTAAGAACTTTTAACTATTCTTACCTTCATTAGAGCACAAGGCTTACAGATCTTACCTCTTTTTTTGCAGATCTAACCTCCTTCTTTTAGAAATTTCCACTTTTATTTTTCTTAGAGTCAAAGCGTTCAAATATTGCTTATTTTCTTCAGTATCAACTTCTTTTCTTACAGATTTGACCTCTTTTCTTCAGATATGAACTTTCTTTCTTGGAAAAAAGCTTCACAGGTCAAGTAGAACACTTCACACTAGGGCAATAGATCTATGCATAGAGATTTCTTTGCACAAAGATTCTTCTTCTCTAGTTCCCAACAATCACAGTTTCAGGTCCTGGCAATAGAACCATTTGTTGGCACAAGGGAAAACCTAGGGTTCAATGCTCAAGAGCGCACCAACAAAACCCTAACTACTGGCCCTTTCGGCAACACCTGTGAAGTAGATGAAGTCTCACCCGACGTAGAGGCAGGGGTGGTTGCAATACTCGGGTGTCTGCAACCTTAGTTGGGACACAGATCTGTGATTATGTCTCTTACAGGGCACATAACATAGATCATTCATCAGTATTTAACCCTTATTATACTTTGCAGACAACACAGACCTTCGCGATGTACACTCAGATCTACATTATTTCAACACTTAACCATAGTAACTCAGATAAGATCCAGTAGGTCAACACTAAGCATATTCATACACATCAGATCTAACAATCATATATATCTAAGAAGCACATATCATAAGCGGATACATCAAATCACATAGCATAAGAAAATATAAACACATTAAACCAAAGCACAGAGCATAACACACAGATTTACGTGGTTCACCCCCCCCCGGGGATACGTCCACAAGATATTCTTCTTTATTATCATCTTCAAGCTGTTACAAGCACAAAGCCTCCAAAACCCTTCTTCTCATAGGGCTTAATATATGTGCAGCTCGCTAGATCCTTCTTCCTTGTGTTACAACACTTAGCCTACTATATCCACCACACAGCAACTTGCACTTAGCCTTGCAAGCCTTACACGGTTCACACAAAGCACTTATTCGACATCACATAGATGCACTACCAATTGCACTAAGAAATCACATCTACTACTTCTTACATTGCCTATCCTTCTATTTATACATTAAAAAAGTGGGCCTAAACATGGGTAAACCAACTGGCCGACATCCCTTTCCCATTACATTAACCCAAAAAACCTAAAAGGGGGTGAAAAGTGGACCGAGATCCCGTGATCTCTGCTTCGTCTAACACTCCATATTTGACACACTGTCGAAGTCCCAAAAATGGTCAAATATGACCAAGTGTTCCTCAAAACTTGGTCAAGGGCCAATAGTGTGTCATGAAATGTATCCTCAAAAATGTTACTTTTAGGTGGAAATGATATCCATTCTAAGATCTAGTTTCCATGTGAAATCTCTCATTCTATTGATCAAACTCAATAAATTTAGTGGACATCATGGAATATTGAATAAATGTTATTAATAATTCACGAGTTTAACAAAATTTACAGATACCCACTACACAAGTTAAACAAACATGAGTGAATTCATGAGTTATTGATTCATATTTTTGGTATTTATGATGGGTTACACAAAAATAAAATTATTTTATATATGCCATGCATAGAAAGAGGGGAATAATGTGTGTGGCCAAGAAAATGGTCAAATTATGGATTGAATCAACTAAGAAACTAACAACTAGGCTTCTCAAAGGAATGTCAAGGGAATACTACGGTCAAGGTTTTGTCCTAAGGATACTAGGAATGCTAGGACTTACACCTACACGAGAAAATAAATACTTTTATCATGTAGCTCTGGTAAGAGACGAAGTTAGGGTTTTGTGGCATTTTAAAACCCTAGTGCTACCTATTGTGCTTGCTATCGAGAATATAGAGGGAGTTGATCGTGTACAATTGTGGTATACAATTGTAGGTTCCAAAAAAGACTTACCATTGTGCATGCTACCTTGTTGACGATCTCTAAATAAAATATCAATAAAAATAAAACTACTATTACACAACAACTACAAAACAACGTAAATAAAATATCAATATAAATACACATAATACAAAATAAATATAGATACACATAAAAATGAAGAACGTAATGAAGGTTATGATACTAACCTCCTCCATGAAGCTATGTTGTCCGTTGGGATCTATAGGCCCATAGAATTGTTTCTCACACCTCGAGCATATATGAGGTTCATACAGATGATTATTATGTCCATGTGCCCTCTCCTCACTATAATTTTGTAATGACTGGTTTTAAATTAACATCTAAAAAATCTACCAAATCCTACCAAATGTACAGCAATTTCTACCAGGTTTATAAAAGAAGAATTATTCCAAATTTTCTCAACACTTACGCAAGTAAAATTTATCAATGAGTAATAAATCTAATTAAAACAATGAATAAATTTGAATTGAATACCTTAACTCTGATGCTAATTTCCGTTTCCAGCTGCCTTGCTGCTTCTCTCCTCGTACCTGCTACACAGTCCAGTCCTGTTGCAAACACAGAAAAATAATTTCCCAAAACTATTGTCCACCCTGCCAACTAGGAAAACGACCTAGCTCCAGGATATCTACGGATATCCTGGCCCTCCGAGAACAAAAACTCTAGCAACTCAGTGCCTTCCTGATCAATATGTCACAACCAGCAAATCTCGTGCCTCAATCTGAGCACACCAATATCACAGCCCCTCTCGGCTCTCTGCAATACTCAGAGCTCTCCAAATTCATGCCCAACTTCCCCGTAGAATGATTCCTCCTCCCAACTCCTTTCCCCCCCTTATTCCTCCTTCACCGCCTTCCCTTCATTTCTCCCCTACCTAATACCTTATCCCATTATTAATTATCTTATCCATTAATTAAATATCTTATCTATTCATTAAATATCTTATATCTTCTCGGGATTCTTATGTGATCCCTTCTTGTATACGCAACTTAATTTAATGTTATATTTTATTCTCCACCTTTTATTTAATACTTAATTAATTAATGAATTAATTAATATTTAAATGAATCATTAACCATCATGACTAACTCATTAATAATAATCAATTAGAAATGTTATTTTAAGACATAAATGTAGTTTAGCTAATCTTTTAGGATTATATTATTAAATTAATTATACTTAATAGTCAAGGGTTGTTACATACACCCACCCTTCAGGAAACTTCGTCCTGAAGTTAAGGTATCTTATGGTACAAAGAACAAGAACATGGTTCACACATTCATAACAACTATCCGACACTATTAGTAAGTAAGTCAAGAAGACTCATACATACTAGTGTATATGTACAAGAAATGCATGAGTATCTAGTACATGCAAATCTCGTGCATGTACTAATAATCAAAACTGTCATCCTTTAGTAATTTATGTATGCATTCAATCCAATCAGCAAGACTAGTCTTTTAAAACGACAACAATCAATTAATTGTGTGAGAATTCGTTTAATCACAATTGTCCGGTCCAATAATTTATTTTAAACAATTGTGGTTTAGTTACATAATAATGAATATTCATATATACACATTTTCCTCTACTAGACTATCTTGGAGCGTCATCTATACTTACCTAACTCCAAATAGAACCCGTAAGTTGAAGTGTCGCTATCTCAACCAAGCTTCCCTAGTAGGCAACTGACAATCATCATCACACGACCTGGGGAGCGTGACTAGCACCGTTCTCCCATGACTTCAGGTTTCAGAGGATACACGGTGGGAAATTCCTCCAGCCCTCCTAATCAGATCTAGGGTCCACCCCTACGATGGCCCACCCTACAATGGAGGATACATGGTGGGAAATGCCTCCACCCCTCCTAACAGAACCAGGGTCAACACCCTACAATGGAATATATAGTGGCACCGTGTTGCTAGAGGTTTTGTCATTGTTTATTTGGTTTTGGGCAGTGTTAGTACCAAAATCATGAAATAGTCCGTGTATCGTAGCAATGAATTCAAATCAATATAATTTCCATATACAATATTCATACCATAATGTTTCTCGGTCAGTGGTCCTAATATACACTTTCATCATCACTATCCCTTGGCTATTTCATAGCCCATAACCTGCAGATTAGTCTGTAACACAAACTCAT
>ML795816.1:64636-78114 GCA_009831015.1 Picea engelmannii
TTTTGGATATTTCTTCATGACTATTTTGCGTCTAGTTTTGACACTAGAATCTACAATTACAACTTGATATTAAAAAAATACACACACGAAATTAAAAATAAAGGACATAAAAAACTTGATTATTCAACAAAGTAAAACATCAATTCAATCATACAACAAGAAAGCTAACTATTGTGGTGCATTGTTGAACATTCAATGGTAAATATCATTTTTTCTTAAGTTTACATGTAAAATGTGCTTCATGTCAAGTTTATTTTCATACGTCTAGTGGTCAATACATTTTTTATTCATTGAATTTAGAAAATTGAGTCCACATTTTTCAAAAGGTGGAGTTCCAAGAAACCCTTTCAAAATCAAGTAGAGTTTCTTTTGAATTTGTAAAATTGAAATCAAGAACTACTTGCAATTGAATATGTAGGCCATTACATTCAATAAATCTACATCAACGTCAAATCATTGTCCAATATCACTTTATGGGGCATGATCAATAGTATCTGACACCCTGAGGTTACTAAATTGACAACAAGTGCAAGTGAATGTGACATAAAAGTAAACAAAACAAGTGACTATGAAAAAGTTAATGGACAAGACCACCAAAAGGTTTTCCTTAATCAAAACATTAGTTGATATAGGTGAAGGAACATGACTCACAATGGACAAAAGAAACTTTACAAAATTGTGAAAATGTTGTGTATGTGTTATATTCTTTGCACGAGTAGCTGTGTCTAAGCATCTGCACCAGGCACACAGTGGGGTTAGGGTGCGGCGAAGCCCCCCACGCAACGGTTCAGGGGCAACGACCCCGAAAAAACATTTCCCACCGGGACGACATTTTTCGGGACTGCATTATATTTAGGTGGTTTTTCGGCACATGGTTTTTTGCCAATGGTTTTATATTTCCAGTTAAGGAATTAGGGTTTTGGACTAATCCAGGTCATTGGGTTAAGGTTTTGGATGTCGTTGGCTCCTATATGTATATTGTATTGTAAACAATGTAACACAATGTATGAATATAATATATGTTGGTTTTCCCGGTTTGGGTTTCCAGGTGAAAAATCTTTATGTAATGTTTCTATTTTCCATTCTATCTTTTCTGTTCTTTTCTGAATATCAGTTTGCAGTAGATATTGTACAAGGTTAGAATTTATATTTGGTATCAGATCTTTATTGGCTTCAGGGGAATGCCTTTGTGTTCGAGGGTTTGGCTTGGGACTGTGATAAGCCTTGTTACAGTGGGAGATCTGTGGCATTGTTTTTCAGGTGAAAAGAAATGGTAAGCAATTCGAAGATGGAGATCGAGAAGTTTAATGGGAAAATATTTGAGCTATCAAAGCTCAATATGGAAGATCTTTTGGTGGATAGAGATTAGTGGATCGCGATAGATCCAGGTACTGCACCTACAGGAACTTTTGCAGATGACTGGAAAAATAAGGATCGGATGACAAAGAGCACAATCCTACCGTGTCTCTCCGATACAGTATTACTGAATGTGTCAGAAGAAGCTACAGCCAAGGATTTATGGGAAACGTTGGGGAATTTGTATCAGTCTAAGTCCCTGGTAAATAAACTATTTCTGAGAAAGAAGTTATATAACTTGAGGATGAGAGATGGATACTCGATGGCAGAGCATTCAAATGCCTTCAATATTGTGGTATGTCAGTTAGTATCTGTTGAGATTAAAATTTCAGATGAAGATAAATGTATCAGTCTGTTGTGTTCTTTACCAGACTCGTGGGATAGTCTGGTTGTGGACATAGGTAGTAATACAACTTCTTTGAAGTTTGAAGAAGTGGTCTCATCCTTGTTGTCAGAGGAAATGAGATGAAAGAATATAGAAGGACATAGAACATACACATTTTTTTCAAGAGGAAATTCCCAGGAAAGAAATAGATCTAATTTCTCAAGTGGGAGATCTAAGTCTAAGGGTATATCTAAATATCTTGCAAAGTTTGTAAGGGTATGTTGGAGGTGTGGAAAAGAAGGGCACTACAAGAAGCAGTGTAGATCCAAAGTTGAGAAAAAGAAGGAATCTGAAGAATCTTATTCTATAGAAGAAAAGACCTCCAAGGAAGAAGGAGGGGATGTGTACTTGGCCTCTTCAAGCACACATGCAGATCATGAGGCATGGTTGATTGACTCTAGTGCATCCTTTCATATGACTCCCGAAAGGGATTGGTTCTGCGAATATGAAAAGTATGATGGAGGTAATGTTTTCTTAGGTAATGATTCGATAACTAGAATCATAGGAAGAGGAAGGGTCAAGTTGAGACTCATAGATGGAAGGATTAGAGAACTGCCTGGTGTTTTTCACATCCCAGGTATGGCCAGAAACTTGATTTATGTAAGAAAAATGGAAGATGCAGCGGTAAAAACAAATTTTTAAAAGGGAAATTGCAGGATGGTTCGAGGAGCAATGGTTTTGATGAAGGGAGTTCGGTTTGGAACTCTGTATAAGATGCTAGGAAGAACTATTAGTGATGGGTGTAATGGCTCCATTATTCTAGATATTGAAGTTGAAGAAGACAAAACTCCTACAGTCTTTGGAGAGAAGGTTATGTTGTGGCATCAAAGACTGGGGCATGTCAGAGAGAAGGTTCTTCGACTACTACACGATAAAGGTATGGTTGAAGGTATGTCTAACTGCTCTCTGTATTTTGATTTCTGTGAACATTGTCTATATGGGAAGAAGAATCGGGTAAGATTCTCCTCCGGTGCAACGACGGAAAATGGAATTTTATAGCTAGTTCACAGTGATGTTTTTGGACATGTGTCAGTCCCATCATTGGGAAAATCTATGTACAATGTCTCATTTATAGATGACTTCTCAAGGAAAACTTGGATATATTTCCTCGGGAAGAAATCTGAAGTCTTTGTTAGGTTTAAAGAGTTTAAGGTTGTTGTTGAGAATCAAAAAGAGAAACTAATTAAGGTGCTGAGGATAGATAATGGCGAAGAGATCCGCGATAATGAATTTGAAGAATTTTGTAAGAAGTGTGGTATAGCAAGGCAAAAGAATACTCCATATACACCTCAACAGAATGGAGTTGCGGAAAGAATGAGCAAGATGTTGATGGAAAAAGCAAGGTGCATGCTCAGTGGTGTCGGGATAGGGCAAGAATTTTGGGCAGCGGCAATGGGTACTGCTTGTTATCTGGTCAACATATCACCCTCATCAGTGTTGGGTGACAAGACTCCACAAGAGGTATGGAATGGTAAGGAACCTTCTCTCACACATCTTAATGTATTTGGCTGCGATGCCTATGTTCATGTTCCAAAGGAAAACAAGAGTAAGATGGATAATAAGGCTAAAAAATGTATCTTTATTGGATATAAATATGGTCTCAAAGGTTATAAGATTTGGAACCCAAAAACTAAGAAGGTAGTGTATAGCCGAGATGTGGTATTTAGAGAAATGAAGGATGTTGTCAAATAGGAAGTCCTACCAAGTAAGGAAGAGCCAGAGAAGATAGAGTTTGATTTAAAGGATGATGAAGCAGACTCTATAGAAGAACATGAATCGGAAGAAGAAGATCCTCATACTCCAGTATTGAGGAGATCAGATCGAGAAAGAAGGCTACCATAAAGGTATAGTCCATCTGATTTTTGTTCAAATTTTTCTTTGTCTGTTACTGATGATGATCCTAGAATTGTCAGGGAGGCAGTGGATTCATAGGATGGAAATATCTAGAAAAAGGTCATGGAAGAAGAAATGGCATATTTGGACAAGAATGAGGCTTGGGATCTAGTGGAGTTGCCAACTGGAAGAAATCCCATTGGAAGAAAATGGGTATTTAAAAAGAAGTTGAACGTAGAAGGAAAAGTGGAGAAATACAAATCTCGATTAGTAGCAAAGGGTTATTCCCAGGTTGAGGGAATTGATTTTGGTGAGATTTTCTCTCTTGTTGCCAAGTTAACCTCTATAAGATTTATGTTATTTGTTGCTTCTGCATTTGATTTTGAAATAGAATAGATGGATGTGAAGACAACATTCTTGCATGGGGATCTGGAAGAAGAAATCTTTATGAAGAAACCAGAAGGTTATGATGTGAAAGGAAAGAAGGAGCTGGTATGAAAGCTGAAAAAGTCCTTGTATGGTTTAAAACAATCACCAAGGATGTGGTATCAAAAATTTGATACTTACATGCTGGGACTTGGCTTCACAAGAAGCAAAGAGGATCACTATGTGTATTCTAAATTAATTGGTGATCATTTGATTTATTTGGTCTTGTATGTGGATGACATGTTGATGATAGGAAACAACAACGAGATTATCCAGGATGCGAAAACTCAGTTGTCCTCTAAATTCAACATGAAGGATCTTGGTGCTTCAAATTTCATTTTGGGCATGGAAATTAAAAGAGATCGAAAAAGGAGGAAACTCTGGTTAAATCAGAGAAAATATGTCGAGACAATATTGCATAGGTTTAATATGCAGGAATGTAAACCGGTCAAGGTTCCTATTCTTGTTGGTGTAAAGTTATCTGTGGATCAGTGTTCCAAGACACATGAAGAAGAGGAGGACATGTCTCATGTTCCATATGCGAGTGAAGTTGGCAGTTTGATGTATGAAATGGTCTGTACTAGACCGAACATTGCACATGCAGTGGGAGTTTTGAGCAGGTATATGTCAAAACCAGGGAAGGAGCATTGGACAACAATAAAAAGGGTTTTCAGGTATTTGCGTGGCACTGCTAGCTATGGATTGTGCTACGAAGGAAGACAAGGATTGGACAGAGTGGTCAATATACATGGCTTTGTGGATGCAGACTGGGCTAGAGATTTGGATCGTAGGAGATCTAAAAGAGGGTATGTGTTTAGCCTGTTTGGAGGAGCAATAAGTTGGATGAGCAAACGACAGGTTGTAGTGGCACTTTCAACTACAAAATCTGAATACATGGAAGCCACTCATGCAAGTAAGGAAGCAGTATGGTTACAAATATTGTGTTGATGTATTGGGTTGGTACAAGAAACTGTAAGGATAGAATGTGACAGTCAGAGTGCAATTTTTATGGCGAAGAACCCTGCTTATCATTCAAAGACAAAGCACATTGATGTTCAATATCACTTTGTGAGAGACATGAAAAAGAAAGTATCACTGATGAAGGTGGAAACTTTGAAGAATGTTTCAGATTCATTAACAAAATTTGTGAGCATTGAGAAGTTCTCTTGGTGTAGAGGATCCATGGGCATTGTTGCCCTAGATTGTTGACTATGTAACCCTGTAACCCTTTGTGTGCAAAGAAAACAACAAGTGGGAGAATGTTGGGTATGTGTTATATTCTTTCCATGAGTAGTAGTGTCTGAGCGTCTGTGTCAGAAACGCAGGGGAGTTAGAGTGGGGGCCTGTAGGCCCCCCGTCGGGGGTGCAGGGGGGTGGAGCCCCCCGCGTGGGTGTTCGAGGGCAGTGCCCCCGAAAACAATTTCGCACCGGGATGACATTTTTCGAGACCGCATTATATTTAGGTGGTTTTTTGGCACATGGCTTTTTGCCGATGGTTTTCTATTTCCAATTAAGGAATTAGGGTTTTGGACTAATCTTAGTTCATTGGGTTAGGGTTTTGGATGCCACTGGATCCTATATGTATATTGTATTGTAAACAATGTAACATAATATATGTTGGTTTTCCCAGTTTGGGTTTCCACGTGAAAAATCTTTGTGTAATGTTTGTATTTTCCATTGTATCTTTTCTCTTCTTTTCTAAATTTTAGTTTGCAGTAGATATTGTACAAGGTTAGAATTTACAGAAAAAACATGATTACCTATTTCTGAGTCATGTAAAGAAAGTTGGAGATGCAACAAATTCAATTTCAACTCTTGAATGATGTGTTAAGTAAAATGAAGAATCAAGAGGTAGTTAAGAAGTCCAAACCAGTTCTTGTCTGGCATACAACAATTGAAAGAGTTTTGTAAGCCATCAACTATAAAATCTATGTCAGACCTTGGAAAGAATTATAATTCAATAGGAATATAAAATGATTAGAATATGAAAATCAAATCACTTTCATATTCATGATTATTCGACACCAATTCAATTTGTTAGTGTTGGATTTCTTGTTGAAGATTTCTATTGGCAAGATGATATTTTTCAAGAAGTTGATGAAGGAGTTAATTATGTTGCTAATACAGTTGATGGTAAACAAATTAATGAAATTCTTGATAAGTTCCATAACTTTCATCAAGTTGGCCATATGGAAACTAAATGCTTTGACCTCTATCTTTATTTTCATTTTGAGAAGAAAAATAATATTTTTAACAAACACCAAAAGAAGAACAAGGCTAATAAATGACTATTCATTCTAGTTGGATTGGTTTTTGGTGATGGAATTTAGAATCCCATATATTGCACAAGTATTATTATCAATTTCATACATAGGTAAAGACATATTTGAAAGGAAAAATTGTAACAATAGATGGATTTCATTGTCTCACAAATGATTTTTTGGGGAATTATACGGTAACATTATCTACATTATCGAGGGAAACAAACTATAAATGCTTAGATCAACTCTTCTGAAGATGTCATAACAAGTCAATTTTTTATTTTCTTTAAAGTCGGGGGACTATTTTAAAACCACCTATATTAATTAGAGATTGTGTTATCACAAATCCTTGGCCTCCAAGCACCCATACTATACTAATGGAAATGAAATGAAGGATAAATTTCATTGAAAAATATAGTAGAGTCTTGTGTTAAATTGAAACTCGAATGGGAGGAGAGAATCCATGAAAACTCCATCCATTACATCCATTGAGACGACCATAATGTTTTCACTAAATTTCATAAACCGTAACTTATCATTATCAATTCCTTTGAACTTAATTAGAAAAAGAAACTAATGAAATTGCTTTCAGAGTATGCCAAAGTTAGCAATGAATTTTTTTTGTATCTCAAAATCATTTGTAGACTATAAGAATTGAATAATTTACATCATTATTACCTTCCACCACCATGATTATTAGATACCCTATCCACTTACTCAACATTCTTGGATCTGCAAGAACCCATAAGATCAGTACTCGAATGAAAAAATGAAAGATAAGTTGACCTAAGAGAGAGAGGGAAGAGGCTTACCTTCCATCAAATATGAAATTGGTGGAGTGAAGCCATCAAAACTCAATACATTATATTCATCATGAATTCCATATTATTGTCAAGAAAATATGCAACATATTGACATTTATAGCCTTGGACCGATAAGGAAATAGAACCCTAATTTACCCCAAATCACATCTACATATTAGCGTGTGAACCATCAATCAACCAAAACCCCCTAATCTCACCTTGGAAATTATTGAACGAAGTAGGATTTGTAACTCCACGTGGCATCACAAATATTTGGTCATCCTTCAACCACAACCATAATTGTGTAAGTGTTGCACCAATTAAGATCGAAACCAATTCCACTCTAGCCCTAAGTGTTAAGGGAAGAAAACCAGATGTTGAAATCACTTTGTGAGGTGAGGACCTATATTACTCATGCATGAGTAGTAATATGCACAACATTGAGTAAGGGAGGAATTCCTAAAGGCTCTCGATTAATTGGATTTTTTGTTAGGACATTTAGACACCTAGGAGTTAGTTAAGATCTACTTGGTCTAATATGTCGTTAGGTAAAAGTGTGTTTCTTAGTGAGTTTCTTTTGTATGCATTAGTATGCATTTGTAGTTAGGAAATCTGATCGTCAAGATATGTTTCCAATGTTGTGTATGTGTTATATTCTTTGCACCAGTAGTAGTGTCATGTATTTAGGTGGTTTTTCGGCACATGGTTTTTGCCGATGCTTTTCTATTTTCGGTTAACGAATTAGGGTTTTGGACTAATAGAGGTCATTAGGTTAGGGTTTTGGATGTCTCTGGCTCCTATATGTATATTGTATTGTAAACAATGTAAAACAATGTATGAATATAATATATGTTGGTTTTCTCGGTTTGGGTTTCCAGGTGAAAAATCTCTATGTAATGTTTGTATTTGCCATTGTATCTTTACTGTTCTTTTCTGAATATCAGTTTGTAGTAGATATTGTACAAGGTTAGAATTTACATTTAGTATCAGATATTTATTGGCTTCAGGGGGACGCCTTTGTGGTCAAGGGTTTGGCTCAGGACTGTAATAAGCCTTGTTACAGTGGGAGATCTACGATACTATTTTTTAGGTGAAAAGAAATGGCAAGCAATTCGAAGATGGAGATCGAGAAGTTTAATGGGAAAATCTTTGAGCTGTGGAAGCTCAAGATGGAAGATCTTTTGGTGGATATAGCTCAGTGGATCGCAGTAGATCCAGGTACTGCACCTACAGGAACTTCTGCAGATGACTGGAAAAAGTTAGATCGGAAGGCAAAGAGCACAATCCGACTGTGTCTCTCTGATTCATTATTACTAAATGTGTCAGAAGAAGCTACATCCAAGGATTTATGGGAAAAGTTGGGGAAGTTGTATCAGTCTAAGTCCCTGGTAAATAAACTATTCCTGAGAAAGAAGTTTTATAACTTGAGGATGAGTGATGGAGACTCAGTGGCAGAGAATTTGAAATCCTTCAATACTATGTTAAGTCAGTTAGTATCTTTTGAGATTAAAATTTCAGATGAAGATAAATGTATCAGTCTATTTTGTTCTTTACTAGACTCGTGGGATAGTCTGGTTGTGGGCATAGGTAGTAATACAACTTATTTGAAGTTTGAAGAAGTGGTCTCATCCTTGTTGTCGGAGGAGATGAGACGAAATAATATGGAAGGACATAGCACAGACGCATTATTTGCAAGAGGTCGTTCCCAGGAAAGAAATAGATCTAATTTCTTAAGTGGGAGATCTAATTCTAAGGGTATATCTAAATCTCCTGCAAAGTTTGTAAGGGTATGTTGGAGGTGTGGAAAAGAAGGGCACTACAAGAAGCAGTGTAGATCCAAAGTTGAGAAAAAGAAGGGATCTAAAGAATCTTCTTCTACAGAAGAAAAGACCTCCAAGGAAGAAGGAGGGGATGTGTACTTGGCATCTTCAAGCACACATGCAGATCATGAGGCATGGTTGATTGAATATGGTGCATCCTTTCATATGACTCCCCACAGAGAGTGGTTATGTGAATATGAAAATTATGATGGAGGTAATGTTTTCTTAGGTAATGATTCGACAACCAGAATCATAGGAAGAGGAAGGGTCATGTTGAGACTCATAGATCGAAGGACTAGAACACTGTCTAGTGTTCTACACATCTATGGTATGGCCAGAAATTTGATTTCTATAAGCAAGATGGAAGATGCAGGGGTAAAAACAATTTTTGAAAAGGGAACTTGCAAGATGGTCCGAGGAGGAATGGTGTTGATGAAGGGAGTTTGTTTTGGAACTCTATATAAGCAGCTAGGAAGCACTATTAGTGATGGGTGTAACAGCTCCAATGTTCCTGATATTGAATTTGAAGAAGAAAGAACTCCTACAGTCTCTAGAGAAAAGGTTATGTTGTGGAATCAAAGACTGGGGCATATCAGTGAGAAGGGTCTTTGACTACTACATGGTAAAGGTATGTCTAATTGCTCTCTGGATTTTGATTTTTGTTAACATTGTCTATATGGGAAGTAGAATCGTGTAAGATTCCCCTCCAGTGCAACGAGGGCAGAAAGGATTTTACAACTAGTTCACAGCGATGTTTTTGGACCTGTGTCAGTCCTATCATTGGAAAATCTATGTACTATGTCTCATTTATAGATGACTTCTCCAGGAAAACTTGGATGTATTTCCTCACGAAGAAATCTGAATTCTTTGATGGGTTTAAAGAGTTTAAGGCTCTTATTGAGAATCAAACAGAGAAACTAATTAAGGTGTTGAGCACAGATAATGGCAGAGAGTTCTGCGGGAATGAATTTAAAGAATTCAATAAGAAGTGTGGTATAGCAAGGCAAAAGAATACTCCATATACACCTCAACAAAATGGAGTTGCATAAAGGATGACTAGGACGTTGATTGATAAAGAAAGGTGCATGCTCAGTGGTGCCGAGATAGGGAAATAATTATGGGTAGAGGCAATGGGTACTGCATGTTATATGGTCAACATATCACCCGCATTAGTGTTGGATGACAAGACTCCACAAGAGGTACGGACTGGTAAGGAACCTTGTATCACACATCTTAAGGTATTTGGCTGTGATGCATATGTTCATGTTCCAAAGGAAAACAGGAATAAGCTGGATAAGAAGGATGGAAAAATGTATCTTTATTGGATATAAAGATGGTCTAAAAGGTTATAATCTTTGTAACCCAGAAACTAAGAAGGTAGTGTATAGCCGAGATGTGGTATTTAGAAAAATGAAGTATCTTGTCCTACCAAGTAAGGAAGAGCCAGAGAAGATAGAGTTTGATTTAAAGGATGATGAAGCAGACTCTACAGAAGAACATGAATCGGAAGAAGAATATCCTCATACTCCAGTATTGAGGAGATCAGATCGAGAAAGAAGGCTACTGGAAAGGTATAGTCCATTTGATTTTCGTTCAAATTTTGATTTGTCTATTACTGATCATGATCCTAGAACTATCAGGGAGGCAGTGGATTCAGAGGATGGAAATCTCTGGAAAAGGGCCATGGAAGAAGAAATGGTATCTTTGGATAAGAATGGGGCTTGGGATCTAGTGGAGTTTCCAACTGGAAGAAATCCCATTGGTAGAAAATGGGTATTTAAAAAGAAGCTAAATGCAGAAGGAAACGTGGAGAAATACAAATCTTGATAAGTAGCAAAGGGTTATTCCTAGGTTGAGGGAATTGATTTTGGTGATATTTTTTCTCCTATTTCCAAGTTAACCTCTATAAGATTTTTGTTATCCCTTGTTGCTGCATTTTATTTTGAAGTAGAACAGATGGATGTGAAGACAACATTCCTGCATGGGGATCTAGAAGAAGAAATATTTATGAAGCAACCAGAAGGTTATGCTGTGAAAGGAAAGAAGCAGTTGGTATGCAAGATGAAAAAATCCTTGTATGGTTTAAAACAATCACCAAGGATGTGGTATCAAAAATTTGATACTTATATGCTGGGACTTGGCTTCACAAAAAGCAAAGAGGATCCCCGTGTGTATTCTAAATTAATTGGTGATCATTTGATTTATTTGGTCTTGTATGTGGATGACATGTTGCTAATAGGAAACAACAAGGAGATTATCCAGGATGTGAAAACTCAGTTGTCCTCTAAATTTGACATGAAGGATCTTAGTGCTTCAAATTTCATTTTGGGCATGGAAATTAAAAGAGATCGAAAAAAGAGGAAACTATGGTTAAATCAGAGAAAATATGTTGAGACAAGATTGCAGAGGTTTAATATGCAGTAATGTAAACCAATCAAGGTTCCTATTCCTGTTGGTGTAAAGTTATCTGCGGATCAGTGTCCCAAGACACATGAATTATTGGAGGACATGTCTCATGTTCCATATGTGAGTGAAATTGGTAGTTTGATGTATGCAATGGTATGTACTAGACCGGACATTGCACATGCAATTTGAGTTTTGAGTAGATATATCAAAACCTGGGAAGGAGCATTGGATAGTAGTAAAAAGGGTTTTCAGGCATTTGCATGGCACTGCTAGCTATGGATTGTGCTACAAAGGAAGACCAGGATTGGACAGAGTGGTTTATATACATGGCTTTGTGGATGTAGACTGGGCTGGAGATTTGGATCGTAGGAGATCTACAAGCGGGTATGTTTTTAACCTGTTTGGAGGAGCAATAAGTTGGATGAGCAAAAGACAGGCTGTAGTGGCACTTTCAACTACAGAATTTGAATACATGGTAACCACTCATGCAAGTAAGGAAGCATTATGGTTACAAAGATTATGTTCTGGTATTGGGTTGTTACAACAAGCTGTAAGGATAGACTGTGATAGTCAGAGTGCAATTTTTATGGCGAAGAACCCTGCTTATCATTCAAAGACAAAGCACATTGATGTTCAATATCACTTTGTGAGCGACATGATTGAAGTAAATAAAGTATCACTGATGAAGGTGGACACTTTGAAGAATGTTACAGATTCATTAACAGAATCTGTGAGCACTGAGAAGTTCTCTTGGTGTAGAGGATCCATGGGCATTGTTGCCCTGGATTATTGAGTATGTAACCCTGTAACCCCCTGTGTGCAAAGAAAACAACAAGTGGGAGAATGTTGGGTGTGTGTTATATTCTTTGCACGAGTAGTAGTGTCTAAGCATCTGCATTTAGGTGGTTTTTCGGCACATGGTTTTTGCCGATGGTTTTCTATTTCCGGTTAAGGAATTAGGGTTTTGGACTAATCTAGGTCATTGGGTTAGGGTTTTGGATGCCACTGGCTCCTATATGTATATTATATTGTAAACAATGTAACACAATGTATGAATATAATATATGTTGGTTTTCCCGGTTTGGATTTCTAGGTGAAAAATATCTGTGTAATGTTTGTATTTGCCATTGTATATTTTCTGTTCTTTTTTGAATATCATTTTGTAGTAGATATTGTTCAAGGTTAGAATTTACACCCGGCATAGAGTGATATGATGGTTCATACTCTCCTCGATCTTAACGGTCATTGATCTATGGCTTAACACCTGATTGGTCCATGCTATCTATTTAAAGAGCATGGAGGGTCATTTTCTGATGATCGATTGAGAGAAACTCTCTTGTAAAATCTCTCTGTAATATTTTTCTTTGCATTAATAAACTGCTCCAAGTGGTCGCGTTGGCTGGGGCCGTGGATGTTTCCTCGTAAGGGTTTTACCATGTGAAAACATCGGTGTGTTGATCGTTGATCTGGTTATGTGAATGGTTACTGAAGGTGTTCTCCCTATGTTGGAATAAATGTGTTGTCTAACATGGTATCAGAGCATGATTGAAGACTCGCTCCTCTTGTAGATCGAGATCATGAAGCCGATTTGCCTAATCTCCATTTTATAGAATTTTCGTACATTTTTGGGCTGAGAGGACTGTTCCATTGCATCCGGAGTACTTGTTTCATTCAAGAACACTTTTTGTTTCACTCGAAAAGGTTTATGTTTGCCCAAGATACGGCCATTATAGTCAGATCTAGAGGTATAAAGCCTGAATATGCATTTTTTTAAATTTCTGCAAAGTTTATTTTGATTTTATTTCGGTTTGTATTTTTTATTTCCAGGTTTCTACTCTTTTAGATCTACATATTCTCTTTGCCCCGCACCCTGTGCGATCTTGGAAAATCAAAAAGAGATAGGAAAAGGTGCATCTTCCGGGTAAGCTAACCGAGATCTAACCCTTATTGTCATCGAGAAGCAATTTTTTTTTCTTGTGTGAAAAGAGTTTTTTTTTAGCATGCTCTCCAACAACAACAACAACAACACTCACAATCCTCCTTTCGAACATTACAATATGTTTTGCTAGACCATTTGGTTAAAACTTGCCTTATTAAGTAAGAGGTCTTGAGTTCAAGTCTCTCTTTTGTTACTTTTTTTTGAAAAAGTTCATGCTAAAAATTGTAAAGTGCATTTCACTTCAAGTAT
>ML795816.1:78408-127072 GCA_009831015.1 Picea engelmannii
TCTGTTATAAGGTAACTTCATTGTAAAAGTGATCCCCACTTCTCTTTATAAAAGTGGGTCACTTCATAAAGTAGCTTACGCTATCATGTGGTTATTTGGTTACCATTTATGCCTTTTTTTAAAAGGGCATAACTCTCACATCGAAAGTCCATTTTCAATGCCATTTTTTTTAAAACCGCACAACTTTTCGAGATATTTCCATCCAGATCATTAGTTTCAGTTTATGGCTTCTACAAGTAATGTCGTGCTTAATAGAAACAACTACTTATAATGGAGATCTCATATGGAAGGTTTATTAAGAAGTAAATGCGTCTACCGGATTACCTTGGGAAAGGAAACAACCCCCACTGATGATGATAAGAAATCCAAATGGGATAATAGGAATGACAAAGCATGTGGACTAATCGGATGTCCATCTCTGCTGATTTAAGGTACCACCTTCAAGGAATTGATGACCCCGAAGAACCTTGGAACATGATTGAATCTGTGTTTGGTAAACTCAATATTATTCAAGCACAAAAGTTAGAAACTCAAATACTGACCTTGAGTCGAAGTGATTTTTCTTGCCTTGGAGACTATCTATCTAAGTTTAAAACACTCAGAATTTTATGTGAAGAATGTAAGATAGTAATGGAGGAACAACGCTGCATATATCTTATTATTTCTAAGCTAGGTAGTGCATATTATGTGTTTGTATCTACCTTTTATGACATGAAAGAGGCTCTAGGGAAAGCTTATGTAAAACACACTCTTCAGTCATTTTGTGCTTCTTTGATTAGAGAGGAAGATAAGCTTGTACAACTTGGAGTGATCAACACTGCAGGTACCTCAAACAAAGCCTTAGTTTCCCAGCAGAAAGATAAACCCAAGTATCCCAAGAAGCAACATTCTCGCTACAACAACAAACAACCTAAGGGTCCCAAACCCGCTCAGACAGGTTCAGCTCCTAATGGTGAAAAAGGAGAAAAATATAAAAGTAAGAATACTAATAGAGATTGCAACTTTTGTAATAAAGATGGTCATGATGAGTCCAAATGTTTCAAAAAGATGGCAGCCTTAGAAGCAGCGATGAAGAAGAACAACATCAGTATTGATTCTTCTTCTTCTTCCTCTTCTCATGGACATGCACTTTCTACTTCTGTTTTTTCCTTCAATACAACTTCTACTACAACTTCTTCTTCTGATGAGTGACTTATTGATTTAGGAGAATCTTATTATATGGATAAGGATAAAGCCATATTTTCTTCCCTAAATGAATGTAACACCAAGGAAATATTTGTTGGTCATGATAGATCTCTTAGTGTTGTAGGATCTGGAACAATTCAGGTAGAAAATGGTCATTTCAATGATGTATTATGTGTTCCAAATCTTTCTTATAAACTTCTATTAGTATATCAAATCACTAATTCGGGTGAAGGTAAAACCATCGACTTTTCACCTCGCCAAGTTGTAATCAAGGATCTAAAACATCCTAAGTATGTTCTTGCAATTGGAATTGCTAATGATATTACCAGGTTGTACAAGTTTGACAACTTTGGGTCATCGGTTTTTTCATCAGTTTTTGTTGCTCATAGCGATGACTTGAGCAAACTTTGGCATGAACGGTTTGGTCATCTAAACTATCTCTCATTGCAACAACTATGTAATCAACAGATGGTGACT
Source organism: Picea engelmannii (assembly GCA_009831015.1). Taxonomy (NCBI): domain Eukaryota; kingdom Viridiplantae; phylum Streptophyta; class Pinopsida; order Pinales; family Pinaceae; genus Picea; species Picea engelmannii. Next base: position 80,071 of record ML795816.1, read on the forward strand.
AGTCTTCCTCTTGTTTCATGTAGAGATGGTGTTTGTGCCAATTGTGTTCTCGACAAACATCATCATGATAGTTTTGACAAACGTGCCTCTTGGCACGCCTCGGTTCCTTTGCAGCTTGTTCACAATGATTTGTGTGGTCCACAATCTTCTCCTTCTTTTTCTGGGTGCAAGTATTTCTTAACTTTCATTGATAACTTTTCCAGACGTACTTGGGTTTACTCCTTAAAACTCAACAGTGACGTTTTTGACAAGTTTTTGGCCTACAAGGCCCTCGTAGAAAAGCAATCTGGACATCAAATTCAAAGGTTAAGAACAGATAATGGAGGCGAATATGTGAAAAATAATTTTACAATTTAGTGCACTACACAGGGTGTTGAAACAGATCTTAAAATCTTTAATCCTTAAGGCCTAGATTTTTATTTTTTGTGTTTTTCAGCTTTCGGCTTTCTTAAAATAAGAATTTCGTCATTTCTAAATTCGCGATGCATTTTTATCATTTATTTTTTAAATAAATACGGGAAAAAGTTTACAAAAATATAAGTTTTTCCAACACTCTTTGAAATTATTTAAAAGGAGTATAATTTTAAATTCGCGAGTTTTTCAGTTAAACGTTAAAAAAAAATCAGGATTCAGGGTTTTCTGTAAACAAATGATTGATGCAAATTGAATCACAAAACCCCGATCTCCAGAATTCCAATTAACGAAATCCTGAGAGGGTCTAATCTTGATTAATTAACATACTAAAAATGTTTAAGTCTTAAATAAAACATCGTTATTTATCGATTTCGTGATTTCGGCGATCGGGTTTCCTCGATGACATACCTTTCGACATCACGACTTCCGAAACCCCGAAAAGAGATTTTTTCAGATTTAATTCATACTTAATACTACTAAATCCTCTTTCCAAAATAGGATTAAAGTTAATCTTTCTTTGAGTGTTCATCAATGCGTCGTTGTCCGATTAAGTAAGTTTCTATTTTATTTGAAAATGCTGAAAATGCCTAAGTATGGACATTAAATGCATATCTCTGAAAATATTTTTTGCATTAAGAGCTTTAAATTCGTGTAAGATGTACAAATCTCATTATTTTTATGATATATTCGAAGTAAATGTTCGAAACATATGTATTTTCATTTTAAAGCTGAGCTTATTCATCCACTTTCTGTGACAGGTTCTCAAGTCAAACACAGAGCAATGACACCTAAAAAAGTACCGAAGAAAAATGAAGAACCGCAGGAATGTGATATTATCTTGGATACTACTCCACATGCCACACAGTCCATCAAAGCATGGACTCAAATATCTGAATTGCTAGAAGATGAGTTAAAGTATGCAGACCCTGATTATGAAAATCATCTACGGGACGTTGCCGAGTCTGAACTTCATAAGGTTGTTGCGCGTTCGAGGCTGGTGGCTTATACTGAGATGGTTGGCTGGGCTCTGGATAAGGTAGATATCCAAAAAAGGAGTATTTAGAGTGAGCAAGGAGCTATCATCGACTCATTTTAGCCTGAGCACATTCAAGTAATGTATAAACTATCACCGAATTATAAATCAACCTTTAATGCTGAATTTTTAGCTGAATTTAAGAGAAAAGAATGTATTGAGGTAGACCAGACATACCCCAACATGATTAAAGGATGGGCGAGGTCTGAAGCAAAGTTTAGGGCTGATACTCATGGGATTTATGCTACAACTTCCTTAAACGAATATATGGTTTATGTAGCCATGATGTTATGTAGACTTTTTGGGAGAAAAGATCCCTGTCACTTTCATGCAGACTGGGTACCCTTCTTAGAAGAAGTTTCAAATGGAAATGGTTTTAACTGGCATAAAATTTTATCGGATAACCTGACGCAAGAAATTGTGAATTATAAAGCAACCAAGTCAAAGGGACAACCAATGTCTTTTTATATGTCCGCATATGTTATGGATGCCATCTGTTTTATGACCCCATTTCAATTAATGAATTGGAGTTGGAGTGTTTCCTTCCCAGAGCCTATTTATAAATACCACTCAACCCTCTGGGAAGAAAATGCTAAAGAAGCATTTTACAAAGTTTGTCATTTTGTCATCATTCCTATGCTCAAATTATTTTTTGGATGCGAACCCCCTCGCATTTCTAATGCAGTTATAGAAAGTCTTTAATTTGTTGCCGATTTGTTTATTGAGGAAAATTTTTCATATGTTAGGGTCTATGGCTGTTCCATTCCTCCTCACGCACTCCCGAAATTCTTACCAGACAGATTGATATGCAGAGAAGTAGCTCATCTGTAACAGCCTATATTATTTCTAAACATCATTTATTTTCATAATCAATTTCTTTCCTAACTGAGACAATAACTTCATAGCATAATATTTATTTTTATAATAAAAACCTCAGTAACTTAGATTTATCAATAAATACTGATTTCATGGTAGAAAGAAATAATTACATAACTTGACAAAGTACCTAGTTCTGATGCTAATTTATGTTGCCCTTGCTACCTTGCTGCCTTTCTGACTTGCTACACATCCCAGTCCTTCCACAGACCCAGAAAATAACTGCCCAAAACTAATGTCCACCCTGCCAACTAGGAAAACGACCTAGCTCCAGGATATCTACGTATATCCTGGCCCCCGTGCCCAAAACCTCTAGCAACTTGGTGCCTCCCTGATCAATATGTCATAACCAGTAAGTCTCATGTCTCAATATGAGCACACATATCACAATAAATCTCTTGGCTCTCTGCCGATGGCAAAACAACAGTTTCCCCACATCCATTCCCTCCTCCGCCCTCCGAATGGTGCGCACATCCCCCTCTTCCCTTCCCTTATTCCTCCTTGCCAACTCACGCATTCACTCCTCAACCACCCTCGTCCTTCGTCCTTCATTTCTTCATTAACATTTTTATCCTCTCGGGATTTCTGGGCTTCTCTCCCTGCATACGCCACCCTCTGCAGCATACGCAATCCCTGTTATCTCATTTTTTTTTTTTTTCTCTTAAATTTATGTCACAAGTCATTAAATGTAATCTTCAGTTTGATTACTACTTAATTAATCACACTTATTTTCTTTAATTAACTTTTCTTTGTAATCTTTAATCATTTATTCAATTAGGGTCGTTACATCTTCAGTTAGCCAAGGGTGGTATTGGGTTGGAATTAAAATCACTTCAGAAAAAAGCATGGCCATTTTTCCCTGTTCATGTCGGGAAATTTAATTTATCAAATTTAGGCCATACTAAGGTAGAGGCCGAGTCATTGGGAGAAGTGAAGTTAGTAAACATTGAGCACAAAAAACATGACCCCTACCAAATAATAAGTAGTCATTACGTACATTGCAATTTAAAGGCATATGACCATGAAGTCTCTGTTTATGATGATATTTTTAAAGATGTTAAGTCTTATGAGGAAGTGTTGAATAGAGTCCATGCCTTTCCATGTGACTCACGGGCTGGGTTTGCATCTTTTCAAAGTCATAGGCGAAGTTGCCTACCTAAAATTTTACAGGGTGAAATTCTGACCCCATCGCCAGAGCAAGGAGAAACCCCTCCAGGGTCTGAAACTGACAAAGGTAAGTTGAAAGATACAGAGATACCTTCCCAAGATGCAGAGGGTTCTCAAACAAAAGAATCAAGAATGGATAAAGGAAAACGACTGGAAACAAATCCAATAATTCTTGACGATGTTCTAGAAAAGATAGGAGGAAAAGCTTCAACTGAACTTGGTAGACCTATCACCTCTTTAACTCCATTACAATCGAATTTTGGAACCCCTCATGAAGGATTTTTATATGTCAGTGACCTAGAGCCAATTTCAAGAGATAAAATCCCCCCATCGGATTACTTTTTCAGTAAAAAGCGAAGAGCAGTCTTGAAACAAGAAATTCATCCAAGAGGAGAAGGAACGATTAAAAGGCATAGAGTTATCATAGATGGAAAGAAACTCAAGGAAGGAGAGTTCGCTACATAATTAGTAGGAACAATGGGTGCTATAACATTAGCTAACATGTATTCTGTAGGTAATTTAACAACTATGCTTAAACAAAAGGATCAAACAATAATCCAGTTGCAAGACAAGCTAAAAGAAAATGAAAGAAATATTGGCTGGGGATTACAAAAAGTTCTAGAACAAGCTAGACTCAAAGATATGCAAGAAATCCAAAAATTAAATAAAGATTTGGATGAGGAAAAACATTTAATACAGGTCACACAGGAACAGGTTCAAAAGCTAGGAGAAGAAAACAAACAATTGCAAGATAAGATTATTTCTATTACTAACCAGGTAGTTGAACTTGAACATTTCAGGACACAGGCATCGAAGATATATGCAAGAATAGAGGAGGAACAACAGAAAGTATTCTCGAATCTGGAAGTAATCCAGAATTATTTTCAGGAATCAAATAAATCTTTGGAGAATGTGTTCCATAAAGAAAGGGAGGCGAAAGTAGCTAGGAAAACCTTTCAGAAAGCAGTGGCTTGCTCATCAAAGGAAGAAATTGGAAAGACTCAAAAATTATGTATTTCTGAACAGGTTAAAGGGGATATAATGATTAAAGTATGGGAAACAAAGCTGGACGAATATAAACGAACCACAAGAGAAGTTAATAAAGATTGCCAAGGAATCTTCAACCTCTTTGAAAAGGATTCATTAAATATCGGAATAGATGGTTGTTCTGGATTGTTAGGCGAAGTCAATATTGTCAACCACCAGCTGAAGTTTAGAGAATATTTAGAAGAAAAGAAAGCAGATATTTCGAACATCAAATTGATCAACATCACGGAGATCAATAAGTGGATGGTGACTTCAAGTTTAAAGTTGAAAACTGTTAAATTCACAGAAAGAATGATAGAAAGTTGGTTGCCCAAATTACAGAGGAGATTTTTCTCGTTTGAAGAAAATGAGATACCCGAAGCTCCCAGGATCTTAGTAAATTTCTTGGGACAATGTGTTCAGTGTGTCGATGTAGAAAAATAAAGTTCGTCAACGGAAGCTTGAAACCTTTTTTAAATGTTTTTATTATTAGAAATTAAAAAGAATTTGTAAACGGTTGACATTATTTTTATGTAACCGTAATATTAGGAAGTTGGTTAATGACCAACGAGAAACTTTGATGAAAATGTATAAATATAGTTTCTAGAGGCTGAGAAAAGGATTCAGAAATTTTGGAGAGATCCATTTTTGTGATATCAATTTTTAAATACATCGGAATATAAATCACAAACGAGATTCTGGATCCTGCAATTTTGTAACTATGTGTCTTTCCCTGTTTATTATACTCTATTGAATTCTTCCTTTAATGTTTTCTCTAACAAGTAAATCAATTTGAAGTTATATACATCATTGATTTATATTTTCAGGTTGGTTTGGATGTTAAATGGTTTACAGTCTTTCCTCTTAAATTGCTTTAGCAATTTTAAGACCTGTAAACTTTTGTTCCTTAATTCTTAACTCTTGTTAGAAATTCCCTTTTTTCTTTCATTGTTGTCTATTGAAATATAAGATTCTTTCTTGATTAAAGTCTTATATTTCTTTGTATTGTTCATTTGTTGTTTACAATTTCTCGAAATTGTTACAAAGCCACGAAATGGACTTGAATGTGTTTACATTACTTTTTCGGTTTTAAAATTGTTCTCCTTGATCCTCATCTCTAGAAATCTGAATTAACAAACCGATTAAAACCCTTTTATAAATAAATAAATATTTATCCTCCATGACTGTTCCAAGTGTTAGACAACCCAACATTGAACCCGGACTCCAAGATCAAACTAGCATCGCCTTAAATTTATTTAATACTATTTTACAGACAACAACAAACCGGGTTGAGCTTGAACGTTCATGGGCTGCTATTGAGCGAGACATTAGCATCCAAGAACAGCAAGAAGCAAGATAGAGGCAACTGAGAAACTGAATCTGCTTTGATCTTTGTTTGATTCCTTATTTCCAAATCATTTCTTTAAATCATTTACGGATGCCTTGACGGTATGTTTTATAGCCTTAAAACATAAACTCTGGAACAACATCTTTTTGGCACCATTGCCGGGGAACGAAGAAACGAATATTTTCCCTGGGAAGAATGACATTGACATTTTATGTTGTTGATAGTGAACAAGAACATAAAACCTTCTAAGGCTAAAATATTTTTCACTTGGCAACTCCACAATAAATAAACTGGCTAGTAGTTTCAAGAACACCAGAAAAAACCTAGATAGTAAATAGACCTCGCCAGTCTCCGACCCGGAAAAAATTCTAAAATCATGAAAATCACTTAAATAAATCTTTTTATCCACTTATACTATAGATCAGCCTAACTTTACAAAATCAAACTCATCGAAAACTCTTGAAATATCACTTTAATTTCCCCCCTCATTTGATACTTTCTCATTTCCTGAAGTTTCTTCTCCAGATTTCCGAGAATCTTCTCCTCACACTGTCCAAACATCAGTCCCAAATCTAACCATGGCTGCACAAGGAGGTGCTGGAGCTGCAGGTGGTGCCCCTGGAGGTGGTCAAGTACTGCTTCCTAGGATTTTCACTAAAGTGGCCGCAATATATGCTCCTCTCGTTCTTCCTGTTCCTCTTCATGATCTCCCCAAGAACTATATGAAAACTATTCCGAAATTCACAGGGGAAGGCGATTTGATTGCCCAAGAACATATAAACTTTTTTGATCAATTTGTTGATTTACTTGGAATAGAACATGAAGATGTTTATTCTAGATTACTTGTTCAAACTTTTGAGGGACAGGTGAGGACTTGGTTTCGATCTTTACCAGATGGATCATCAACATCCTATGAAGAAATTGAAAGTGCATTTGTTAGAAAATGGGGAGAAAGAAAGGATCACCTCTACTACTTGATAGAATTCAGAGCCCTTAAAAAGAAAAACTCTGAATCAGTTTTAGAATTCACACAAAGGTTCAATAAGTTGTATAATAAAATTCCAACTGAGGTTAAACCTTCACAACCTGCAACAAAAGTTACTTTTGTTGGTGTCCTTGATCCCGAATTTGCCTTATTATTGAGGGAAAGGAGATCAACAGACCTCACAAAAATGCAGGATGATGTTATTGAGATTGAATCAAATATGATGGCATCAGGAAAACTTAAAGCAAAGACTGAAACTGGAAACAAAAAAAATAAAAAATTTAAAGAGCAAGGTGGGCCTTTAGGATCACGAAAGTCCTCGGGAGATAGAATAGAAGAGATGGCTAGGTTTATTAAATAAATTTCAAACAAGATTTCCAAAATGGAATTAGAGAAATCAAAAAGAGATAATTTCCCCAGAAAAGACTTTCATAGAAATCCTGAACCTCAGGGATCACATAAAATAATTTAAAATGAAGATCAAAAAATTCAGACACCTTTTAAAAGTGAAAACTATATTGGAGAAGAAGATTTAGGAGATTTTGAACAAATCGATGAAGATATTAGTAACATTGGCGATGATAATAAATCCCCTTATTTATCTTGACAGGATTACAAAGCATCTTTAAATAAAGAAAGTACATCGGAAGAACAGGTTATCAATAATATGACTGATGATTTCACATATCAAAATATTGCAGATGATATTATTGCTGAACTACAGGGAAAATATAATTTGAGACCAAGAAACAAAAATCTCCCAAATGTTCCGACAAAAAAGAATTTGCCAAGAAACAAACCGATGAGGTAACTCCAAAAGTTGTAGATAAACAACCTGCAAAAAGAAACACAGCTGATACACAAACTGTACAGTTAGAACCAGTAGGAACACTCCCTCTGAAGACACAAGGTCCTATAAAAGAAAATAAGGTGACATCTCAACGTAAAACTGAGAAGAAAGGTATGGAAGCCCCGAACATCGAAAACGACAAGGCTCTAGGAAACTTTAATTTGGAAAACGAAATAAATAAAATCAAAATTCCTATTCCCCTTATTGAGTTAGCTAAAAATCCTGTATACAAAAAACAAATCGCCAAAATGATTAATTTTTAGGAAGATGAAAGACAGGATGACGCTATTAATTTAGAGGATGACAAACCTATATTAGTCTTCGGTCCACATGTCGAAGGTGCAAGAGACACAATGGCTCATTTTTATATTACATTAACCCTGTTTGATCACCTTCTCCATAACTGTATGTTGGATTCCGAAGCTTCCCACAATGTTATGCCAAAGGAAATAATGGAAAAACTTGGTCTTGAAATCACAAGACCCTATGGTGATTTATATTCTTTCGATTCGAGGAAAGTAAAGTGCATAGGTATGATTAAAGACCTAGTCGTAGGTTTGGCTCAAATACCTTCTAAAAGTATTGGTATGGCTGTAGTAGTCGCTGACATTCCCCCAAAATATGGTATGCTATTATCTAGATCATGGGGCGCTAAGCTTGGAGGATCTCTCCAACTAGATATGACTTATGCTACAATTCCAGTTTTCGGAGGCCAATTCACTCGTCTTTACAGAGAGACTAGGTTATCATTTACTGTAGGTGGCTCGAAAAACCCTAAAAATCATCTAGTTTATATTGCCAACCAAGATTTATGAAATTGTATATTATCTTTAGATGATGATTTTGAAGTAGATGTAGATGATAAATGTATAGAAGAAAAAAATGAAAAAAATGAAATAGAGAAAAATGTATATAGTACTGGTGTATGGAAAATGTATTTTGATTGTGCTTCCTCCTATCTTGGAGTTGGGGCAGAAGCACTTCTTATCGCTCCCGATGATCAATTTGTTATTCCTTTTTCATACAGGCTCCAGTGGAATATAGATTGTACAAATAATGTATGGGAATATGAAGCTCTAGTGCTAGGATTAGAAGCTACTAGAAGGAGGAAAATTAAGAAAATTGAAGTCTTTGGTGACGCTGAGTTAATTATAAAACAAGTGAATCGACAGTATCAGGCTAAGCATCCTAGATTACGATCCTATAGGAATTGTGCCTGGGATTTAATCGAGAAATTCTTCACATCTGTGAATTTTCATTTCGTCCCAAGATCCGAGAATCAACAGGGTGATGTTGTAGCCAAAGCTGCATCAACTTCAATAATCAACTTCTTTTAATTTAAAATATCATATACAAATGAGACATCGCCCTTCAATACCAAATAACATACAACATTGGCAGGTTTTTGAAGATGATGAGAAGCTTCGAAAGTTTCTAGAATCTTTAGATGAATTCTCAGAAACACATAACGATCAGGAGAATCAAAATGATCGTATTTGGATCATGCAAGAAGGGGAGGATTCTAGAGAATTTCATGATAAAATTGCAAACCACCGAATTCTTGTTCTCAAGAACAACCAAATCCCCAAGGGGCTAATCCCTTTGGAAAGAATTTTTAATCAATATGACATCCCTTCTAAAACTACTCTACAACCCCAACCAGAGGAGGTTGAAGATTGTAATATAGGAACTGAAGATAACCCCCGAATGGTTAAACTATCCAAATATTTATCAACAAAAAACAAAAACAAATACATGGAGTTGTTAAGGAAGTATAAAGATGTTTTTGCATGGTCGTACGAAGAAGTGAAAACATATGACACTTATGTAATTGAACATAAAATACCTCTCAAACCGGGTGTCAAAACTTTTAAATAAAAACTTCGACAATTTAACCCAATTTTATTACCTATCATCGAACGAGAAGTCAAAAAACTTCTTGACACTAAGATAATTGTACCCCTTAGATATTCTGACTGGGTAGCTAATTATGTCCCAGTTAGAAATAAAAATGGGGAAATCAGATTATGTGTTGATTTCAGGAATCTTAATAAATCTTCTCTCAAAGATAACTATCCTCTACCTAAAATGGACCATGTTCTTGAAAAAGTAGTAGGGGATAATAGAATGTCAATGATTGACGGATTTTCAGGTTATAATCAGATTGCTTTCAGTGATCTTGACAAAGAAAAAAACGCATTTACTACTCCTTGGGGCACGTTTATGTACGATAAAATGTCGTTTGGACTAATGAATGCAGTAGCTACTTTTCAACGCTCAATGGATATTTCTTTCGTCGACGAACGGAACAAGTTTGTAGTCATCTATTTTGATGATCTTACTTTTTTTTCAAAATCGGATGAAGGCAACATGATTCATCTCAAACAAACATTTGAAAAATGCCGTAGGTTTGGTCTATCCTTAAATCCTAAAAAGTCTCATTTCGCTATGCAGAAACGCAAGTTGTTGGTTTATATCGTATCCCGAGATGGAATCAGGATTGATCCTAAAAGAGTAGAGGCTATAGATACAATATCTATTCCTAGGAATGTTAAAGAAATTCAATCATTTTTAGGAAAAATAAATTTCTTGAGAAGATGTATTCCTAACTTCGCTGAAATTGTTAAACTGATTACAGATATGCTCAGAAAAAACAGTGAAGTAAAATGGACAGCTGAAGCTAAGGCATCCTTTGCCCATATTAAGAAAGTTATAAGCGAGGCACCAGTACTAGCGAGCCCAGATTATCTCAAAGATTTTCTTATTTTTTCATTTGCCTCTGAACACACGCTTGCTGCCGTACTCCTCCAGAATAATGAAGAAGGTTTCGAGCAACCCATAGCCTTCTTTAGCAAAACCCTCTGTGATGCTTAACTCAAATACAATATAATGGAAAAGCAAGCGTATGCTATGGTAAAAGCATTGAAATCTTTCAGAACTTATGTTTTACATTCTAAATTGATTGCATATGTACCCACTAGTGTTGTAAAGGATATCTTGGTTGAAGCAGACAGTGATGGTAAAAGAGGAAGATGGCTTGCAAAAATTCAAGAGTTCAACTTGGAGGTTAAACCGACCAAATTGGTAAATGGACAGGGTTCAGCTAAACTTTTAGCTGAATCCAATTTGAGGGCTCTTGGAATAAACAATGCTCAGGAGGAAGAAGGATGGATAGACATGAATGAACTTGAGGACCAAATAGTCGAAAACAGGATCGAGGAGAAATTTGCGTCGTCGAATTGGTACAAGGACATAGTAACATACTTATTAACTTTGAAATGTCCAACTAACTTGTCTCAATCCAAAGCTAGAACACTAACGCTGCATGCAGTTAAATACTGTATTTCTGAAAAATGATTATACTGGAAAGAAGTTATAACTCAATTTCATGAAGGACTCTGTGGAGGACACCATGCTTGGAGAGATACAACATATAAAATACCGAGCGCTGGTTATTACTGGCCTAAACATTTCCCAGATGTTAATGCTAAGGTACGAGCTTCCAGCCCTTGTCAATTCTTTGCAGGAAAACATAAGCTACCAGCGATGCCATTAGTCTCAATCAAGACATAAGCTCCTTTTTAGCAATGGGGACTTGAATTTATAGGTGAGATAAATCCTCATTCAAGTGCCCAACATAGATGGATTCTGACCGCTATAGACTATTTCACCAAATGGGTGGAAGCTATCCCAACAAGGAAGGCCACTGATTCAGTAGTTATAGACTTTTTAAAAGAAAATATCTTGTCTAGGTTTGGCTGTCCTAGAAAGATAGTGAGAGATAATGCGCAGGCTTTTAAGCCAATGGCAATGGTCATTTTTTGCCAGAAATATAATATTGTGTTGGGACATTCCAAAACATACTACCCATAGGGAAATGGTCTGGAAGAATCTTCTAACAAGAGCTTGATCAGTATAATCAAGAAAATGTTAAATGAAAATAAAAAATCTTTGCATTTGCATTTAAAATATGCTCTGTGGGCAAATCGGATAGGCACAAAAAAGCCTATCGGTACTTCTCCCTTTCAAATGTTATATGGAACTGATGTAGTGTTGCCCATAAACCTAGCACTTCCAGTGATGAAACTATTTCAATATGAGAAGGAAGAACCAAACCCTCTCACAAGAAGAATAAATTAGCTGATTGAAGTTCAACAACACAGGGTTGTAGTAGATGAAAAGATGAAGAAGTACTAGGATGACATGAAGATATTATTTGATCGTAGAGCCAAGGACAGGAACTTTCTCCCACGGGATCTGGTTTTGAGGTGGGATGCTCGAAATGAGGATTCGGGAAAAAATGGTAAATTCGATCATATTTGGTATGGACCATTTAAGGTAGCATGTTCTGAAGGAAAAAATTCATTTGTGCTTGAAAATTTGGATGGTAAGATCTTGAACGCCCCTGCTAGTGGGCGTTTTTTAAAGCATTATATGGAATAATTAATTCACAAAAAATCTCATTGTATATACCATTTTGTTTTTCATTTTTTGAAAACCCCTTCTCATTGTGTAAATAAATTAAAAAAAAAAATAAAAAAAATTAGTTAAGTTTTTATACAAAAAAAAAAAGAGTCCAAGGAGTTATTTTTGAAATCATGACCTAGGTTTTATGGCTTACAGATTGTTGAAAATATCCTTTTATAACCTTGATACTATCTTTCACGTTTTCGGACTTTCTTATCAGAGTAGGAGAGATTATGTATTAACCTTGAAAAATCAACAAATGATTAAATTTAGTAAGGTCAGTTTTAATAGTTCTTATTCTCTGACTAAAACAGGTTATGTTTGAGTTGATTTTGACTATCTTAAGTTTCTTAACAGTTTGTCTGAGGTTTTAAGCTAGCTCAAAGAAAACCCTTGAAAATAATTTTTCCCTTTTCCTCTACAGACTGAGGGGTTTTGAAGGTTGAGAAAAAATGGTCTAGAATAATCAAAACAAGTTGACAAACCTCTATTATAATTTTTTTACACAGATAACCACCACTGATATATTAAGTATCACTGATTGGCCCCGCTTCGTATGCACAAGCTAACTATAAGACATATGGTGAAAGGAAATTCATATTTGATTGCCCCCATATAGTCCAATAGATGATGAAAGGAAATTCATTTAAATGATTGCCCTCATCTAAATATAAAAGAAACAGATAACTTCACCGGGGTATTGAACAGGCCTGCTGGAAGTGAAGTAATATCTGAGCATAAAATTAGCACTCGAAGCCGTGAAAAGAAATTCAGTAAAAAGGGACAGATAACTTCACCAGGGTACTGAACAGACCCGTTGGTAGTGAAGCAATATTTGAGGTGTCTGTAAGTTTGTCATACTTATCTATAACTCTATTCTAGTTATCAATTTTTCAAAACCGAATACTCATCTGAAGTCAAAATAGAGCTCCCTAATTAATTATTATTATTTTTTTTTTTTTTTTTCGATTGATGCAAGCTAAAATTTACAAATCTGTTGAGTTTTCTAATATTGTTTAAATCATCTTAATATTAACTTAAATTTAGAACAAGAAAGAGAATATTATGAAGAAGACTACAACTGAGTTTAAAGCAAATAAAAAGTTTTGAAAAGATTTTCACAGGTTTTATAAAACCTCTTTTTCCTCTCCTTTAATAGTTTATCAGTGATAAACACTTGACACCATTTACCCAATGAAGGCACTGAGTCTACATGTTCTCCTCATCCCGCAGAGAGATGAGGTCCCCAGTTCGAGCCTATGTTGAAACAGATCTTAAAATCTTTAATCCTTAAGGCCTAGATTTTTATTTTTTGTGTTTTTCGGGTTTCGGATTTTTATCATTTACTTTTTGAATAAGTATGGGAAAAAGTTTACAAAAATATAAGTTTTTCCAACACTCTTTGAAATTATTTAGAAGGAGTATAATTTTAAATTCGCGAGTTTTTCAGTTAAACGTTAAAAAAAAATCGGTATTCGGGGTTTTCCGTAAAGAAATGATTGATGCAAATTGAATCACAAAACCCCGATCTCCGATTTCCCGATGCATTTAAATATTAAGTAAAAGAATGAATTAATCTAATATCTTCTAAGAAAGGATTAAGAGTTAAGTAATTATGTCACGATTTCGGCATTCGTAGTTCTATGAGAGCGTGTCTCTTGTCATCATATTTCCCGAAATCCCGATTCATAATTCATGATAAAACTAAACTAATTATGTTTTGACCTTAACCTTGATTACTTAGTTAATTAATATAGGTTAAATCATGATTAAAAGAAACGCGCCATCGCAATTTCACGATTTTGGGATTCGCGATTCTGTGAGAGCATGTCTCATGTCATCAGGTTTCCCGAAATCCCGATTTCTGGAATTCCAATTAACAAAATCCCGAGAGGGTCTAATCTCGATTAATTAACATACTAAAAACATTTAAGTCTTAAATAAAAGATCGTTATTTCTTGATTTCATGGTTTCGGCGATCGGCTTTCTTCGATGACATACCTTTCGACATCACGACTTCCGAAACCCCGAAAAGAGATTTTTTCAGTTTTAATTCATACTTAATACTAATAAATCCTCTTTCCAAAATAGGATTAAACTTAATCTTTATTTGAGTGTTCATAAATGCGTCGTTGTCCGATTAAGTAAGTTTCTATTTTATTTGAAAATGCAGAAAACGTCTAAGTACAGACATTAATTGCATATCTCTGAAAATATTTTTTGCATTAAGAGCTTTAAATTCGTGTCAAATGTACAAATCTCATTATTTTTATGATATATTCGAAGTAAATGTTTGAAACGTCTGTATTTTAATTTTAAAGCTGAGCTTATTCATCCACTTTCTGTGACAGGTTCTCAAGTCAAACGCAGATCTATGGCACCTAAAAAAGCACCGAAGAAAAATGAAGAACCGCAAGAAGGTGATATTATCTCGGATACTACTCCACACGCCATACACTCCATCAAAGCATGGACTCAAATATCTGAATTGTTATAGGATGAGTTAAAGTATGAAAACCCTGATTCTGAAAATCATCTACGGGATGTTGTTGAGTCTGAACTTCATAAGGTTGTTCTGCGTCCGAGGCTGGTGGCTTATACTGAGATGGTCGGCTGGGCTCTGGATAAGGTAGATATCCCAACAAGGATTCTTCAGAATGAGAAAGGATCTATCGTCGGCTCATTTCGGCCTGAGCACATTCAAGTAATGTATAAACTATCACCGAATTATAAACACACCTTTAATGCTGAATTTTTAGCTGAATTTCAGAGAAAAGAATGTATTGTGGCAGACCAAACATACCCCAACATGATTAAAGGATGGGCGAGGTCTAAAGAAAAGTTTAGGGCTGATACTCATGGGATTTATGCTACATATTCCTTAAACGAATATATGGTTTATCTAGCCATGATGTTATGAAGACTTTTCGGGAGGAAAGATCCCTGTCACTTTCATGCAGACTGGGTACCCTTCTTAGAAGAAGTTTCAAATGGAAATGGTTTTAACTGGCATAAAATTTTATCGGATAACCTGACGTAAGAAATTGTGAATTATAAAGCAGCCAAGTCAAAGGGACAACCAGTGTCTTTTTATATGTATGCATATGTTATGGATGCCATCTGTTCTATGACCCCATTTAAATTAATGAACTGGAGTTGGAGTGTTTCCTGCCTAGAGCCTGTTCATAAATACCACTCAACCCTCTGGGAATAAAATGCTAAAGAAGCATTTTACGAAGTTTTCATTTTGTCATTATTCCTATGCACAAATTATTTTTTGGATGCGAACGCCCTCACATTTCTAATGCAGTTATAGAAAGTCTTAAATCTGTTGCCGATTTGTTTATTGAGGAAATTTTTTCATATGTTAGGGTCTATGGCTGTTCCATTCCTCCTCACGCACTCCTAAAATTCTTACCAGATAGATTGATATGTAGAGAAGTAGCTCATCAGTTAGCCAAGGGTGGTATTGGGTTGGAATTAAAATAACTTAAAAAAAAAGCATGGCCGTCTTTCCCTATTCATGTCGGGAAATTTACTTTATCAAATTTAGGCCATACTACGGTAGAGGCTGATTCATTGGAAGAAGTGAAGTTAGTAAAAATTGAGCACAGAAAACATGACCCCTACCAAATAATAAGAAGGCATTATGTACATTGCAATTTAAAGGCATATGAACATGAAGTCTCTATTTATGATGATATTTTTAAAGATGGTAAGTCTTATGAGAAGGTGTTGAACAGATTCTAGGCCTTTCCACCTGACTCACGGGCTGTGTTTTCATCTTTTCAAAGTCTTAGGTGAAGCTGCCTACGTGAAATTTTACAGGGTGAAATTCTGACCCCATCACCAGAGCAGGGAGAAACCCCTCCAGGGTTTGAAACTAATACTCAGGGTAAATAAAATGACAAAGGTAATTTGAAAGATACTGAGATACCTTCCCAATATGTGGAGGGTTCTCAAAAAAAAGAATCAGGAATGGATAAAGGAAAAGGACTAGAAACAAATCAAATAATTCTTGACGATGTTCCAGAAAAGATAGGAGGAAAAGCTTCAACTGAACTTGGTAGTCCTATCACCTCTTTAGCTCCATTACAATCGATTTTTGGAACCCCTCATGAAGGATTTTTATATGTCAATGACCTAGAGCTGATTTCAAGAGATGAAATCCCCCCATCGGATTACTTTTTCAGCAAAAAGCAAAGAGCAGTCTTGAAACAAGAAATTCATCCAAGAGGAGAAGGAACGATTGAAAGGCATAGAGTTATCATAGATGGAAAGAAACTCAAGGAAAGAGAATTCGCTATAGAATTAGCAGGAACAATGGGTGTTATAGAATCAGCTAACATGTATTCTGTAGGTAATTTAACAACTATGCTTGAACAAAAGGATCAAACAATAATCCAGTTGCAAGACAAGCTAAAAGAAAATGAAAGAAATATTGGCTTGGGAATAAAAAAAGGTCTAGAACAAGCTAGACTCAAAGATATGCAAGAAATCCAAAAATTAAATAAAGATTTGGATGAGTCAAAACATTTAATACAGGTCACACAGGAACAGGTTCAAAAGTTGGGAGAAGAAAAAAAACAGTTGCAAGATAAGATTATTTCTATTACTAACCAGGTAGTTGAATTTGAACATTTCAGGACACATGCATCGGAGATATATGCAAGAATAGAGGAGGAACAACAGAAAGTATTCTCGAATCTGGAAGTAATCCAGAATTATTTTCAGGAATCAAATAAATATTTAGAGAATGTGTTCCAGAAATAAAGGGAGGTGAAAGTAGGTAGGACAACCTTTCAGAAAGCAGTGGCTTCCTCATCAAAGGAAGAAATTGGAAAGACTCAAAAATTATCTATTTTTGAACATTTTAAAGGGGATATAGTGATTAAAGTATGGGAAACAAAGATGGAAGAATATAAATGGATCACAAGAGAAGTTAATAAAGATTTCCAAGGAATCTTCGACCTCTTTGAAAAAGATTCATTAAATATCGGAATAGATGGTTGTTCTGGATTGTTAGGCAAAGTCAATATTGTCAAGCACCAGCTGAAGTTTAGAGAAGAGTTAGAAGAAAAGAAAGCAGAGATTTCGAACATCAAATTGATCAACATCACAGAGATCAATAAGTGGATGGTGACTTCAAGTTTAAAGTTGAAAACTGTTAAATTCACAGAAAGAATGATAGAAAGTCGGTTCCCCGAATTACAGAGGAGATTTTTCTCATTTCAAGCAAATGAGATACTCGAAGCTCCCAGGATCTTAGTAAATTTCTTGGGAAAATGTGTTCAGTGTGTTGATGCAGAAAAAGAAATTTCGTCAACGCAAGCTTGAAACCTTTTTTAAATGTTTTTATTATTAGAAATAAAAAAGAAATTGTAAACGGTTGACATTATTTTTATGTAACTGTAATATTAGGAAGTTGGTTACTGAGCAACGAGAAACTTTGATGAAAATTTATAAATATAGTTTCTAGAGGCTCAGAAAAGGCTTCAGAAATTTTGGAGAGAGCCATTTTTGTGATATCAGTTTTGAAATACATCGGAATATAAATCGCAAACGAGATTCTGGATCCTGCAACTTTGTAACTATGTGTTTTCCCCTATTTATTATACTCTGTTGAATTATTCCTTTACTATTTTCTCTAACAAGTAAATCAATTTGAAGTTATATACATGATTGATTTATATTTTCAGGTTGGTTTGGATGTTAAGTGGTTTACAGTCTTTCCTCTGAAATTGCTTTAGCAATTTTAAGACCTATAAAGCTTTTGTTCATTAATTCTTAACTCTTGTTAGAAATTTCCTTTTTTCTTTCATTGTTGTCTATTGAAATATAAGATTCTTTCTTGATTAAAGCCTTATATTTCTTTGTATTGTTCATTTGTTGTTTACAATTTCTCGAAATTGTTACAAAGCCAGGAAACGGCCTTGAATGTGTTTACATTACTGTTTTAGGTTTTAAAACTGTTCTCCTTGATCCTCATCTCTGGAAATCTGAAGTAACAAACCGATTAAAACCCTTTTATAAATAAATAAAGATTTATCCTCCATGACTGTTCCAAGTGTTAGATAACCCAACATTGAACACGGACTCCAGGATCAAACTAGCATCGCCTTAAATTTATTTAATACTATTTTACAGACATCAACAAACTGGGTTGAGCTTGAACGTTCATGGGATGCTATTGAGCAAGACATTAGCATCCAAGAACAACAAGAAGCAAGAGAGAGGTAGTTGAGAAAATGAATCTTCTTTGATCTTTGTTTGATTCCTTATTTCCAAATCATTTCTTTAAATCATTCACGGATGCCTTGACAGTATGTTTTCTAGCCTTAAAACATAAACTCAGGAACAACATCTTTTTGGTGTCATTCCCAGGGAACGAAGAAACGAATCTTTTACCTGGGAAGAATGACATTGACATTTTCTATTGTTGATAGTGAACAAGAACAAAAAAACATTCTAAGGCTAAAATATTTTTCACTTGGCAACTACACAATAAATAAACTGGCTAGTAGCCGTAAGAACACCAGAAAAAACCGAGATAGTAAACAGACCTCGGCAGTCTCTGATCTGGAAAAAAATTTAAATTCACAAAAATCACTTAAACAAATCTTTTTATTCACATATACTATAGATCAGCCTAACTTTACACAATCAAACTCATCGGAAACTCTTGAAAGATCACTTTCACTTCCCCCCTCATTTGATACTTTATCATTTCCTGAAGTTTCTTCTCCAGATTTCTGAGAATCTTCTCCTCACATTGTCCAAACTTCAGTCCCAAATCTAGCCATGGTTGCACAAGGAGGTGCTGGAGCTACAGGTGGTGCCCCTGGAGGTTGTCAAGTACCGCTTCCCATAATTTTCGCTAAAGTGGCCGCAAGATACACTCATCTTGTTCTTCCTATTCCTCTTCATGATCTCCCCAAGAACTATATGAAAAGTCTTCCGAAATTCACAGGGGAAGGTGATTTGACTGCCCAAGAACATATAAACGTTTTTGATCAATTTGCTGACATACTCGGAATAGAACATGAAGATGTTTATTCTAGATTACTTGTTCAAACTTTTGAGGGACAGGTGAGGACTTGGTTTCAATCCTTACCAGTTGGATCATTAAGATCCTATGAAGAACTTGAAAGTACATTTGTTAGACAATGGGGAGAAAGGAAGGATCACCTCTTTTACTTGACAGAATTAGGAGCCCTGAAAGACAAAAACTCTGAATCAGTTTTAGAATTCACACAGAGGTTCAATAAGTTGTATAGTAAAATTCCAACTGAGGTTAAACCTTCACAACCTGCAGAAAAAGTGACTTTTGTTGGTGCCTTTGATCCCGACTTTGCCTTATTATTGAGGGAAAGGAGATCAACAGACCTCACAAAAATGCAGGATGATGTGATTGAGATTGAATCAAATATGATGGCATTAGGAAAACTTTAAGCAAAGACTGAAATTGGAAACAAAGAAAATAAAAAATTTAAAGAGCAAGGTGGGCCTTCAGGATGAGGAAAGTCCTCGGGAGATAGAATAGAAGAGATGGCTAGGGTTATTAAATAACTTTCAAACAAGATTTCGAAAATGGAATTAGAGATATCGAAAAGAGATAATTTCCGCAGAAAAGACTTTCGTAGAAATCCTGATCCTCAGGGACCACATAAAATAATTAAAAATGAATATCAAAAAATTCAAACACCTTTTAAAAGTGAAAACTATATTGGAGAAGACGATTTAGGAGATTTTGAAGAAATTGATGAAGATATTAGTAACCTTGGCGATGATAATAAATTCCCTTATTTATCTAGACAGGATTACAAAGCATCTTTAAATAAAGAAAGTACATCGGAAGAACATGTTAGCAATAATATGACTGATGATTTCACATATCAAAATATTGCAGATGATATTATTGCTGAACTACAGGGAAAATATAATTTGAGACCAAGAAACAAAAATCTCCCAAATGTTCCAACAAAAAAGAATTTGCCAAGAAACAAAACCGATGAGGTAACTCCAAAAGTTGTAGATAAACAACCTGCAAAAAGAAACACAGTTGATACACAACCTGTACAGTCAGAACCAGTAGGAACACTCCCTATGAAGACACAAGCTCCTATAAAAGAAAATAATGTTACATCTCAACGTAAAACTGAGAAGAAAGGTATGGAAGCCCCGAACATCGAAAAATACAAGGCTCTAGGAAAATTTAATTTGGAAAACGAAATAAATAAAATCAAAATTCCTATTCCCCTTGTTGAGTTAGCTAAAAATCCTGTATACAGAAAAAAAATCACCAAAATGATTAATTTTTCCGAAGATGAAAGCCAGGATGACGCTATTAATTTAGAGGATGAAAAACCTATCTTAGTCTTTGGTCCACACGTCAAAGGTGCAAGAGACACAGTGGCTCCTTTTTATATTAAATTAACCCTGTTTGATCACCTTCTCCATAATTGTATGTTGGATTCCAGAGCTTCCCACAATGTTATGCCAAAGGAAATAATGGAAAAACTTGTTCTTGAAATCACAAGACCCTATGGTGATTTATATTCTTTCGATTCCAGGAAAGTAAAGTGCATAGGTATGATTAAAGACCTAGTGGTAGGTTTGGCTCAAATACCTGGTAAAAGTATTCTTATGGATGTAGTAGTCACTGACATTCCCTCAAAATATGTTACTCTATTATCTAGATCATGGGGCACTAAGCTTGGAGGATCTCTCCAACTAGATATGAATTATTCTACAATTCTAGTTTTCGAAAGCCAATTCACTCGTCTTTACAGAGAGACTAGGTTAGAATTTACTGTAGGTGACATGAAAAACCCTAACAATCATCCAATTTATATTGCCGACCAATATTTATGAAATTGTATATTATATTTAGATGATGATTTTGAAGTAGATGTAGATGATAAATGTATCGAAGAAAAAATTGAAAAAAAAGAAATAGAGAAAAATGTATATAGTACTCGTGTATGGAAAATGTATTTTGATGGTGCTTCCTCCTATCTTGGAGTTGGGGCAGGAGAACTTCTTATCGCTCCCGATGATCAATTTTTTATTCCTTTTTCATATAGGCTCCAGTGGAATATAGATTGTACAAATAATGTATGTGAATATGAAGCTCTAGTGCTAGGATTAGAATGCTGCTAGAAGGATGAAAATTAAGAAAATCGAAGTCTTCGGTGATGCTGAGTTAATTATAAAACAAGTGAATCGACAATATCATGATAAGAATCCTAGATTACGATCCTATAGGAATTGTGTCTGGGATTTAATCAAGAACTTCTTCACATCTAGGAATTTTCATTTCGTCCCAAGATCCGAGAATCAATAGGGTGATGCTTTAGCCAAAGCTACATCAACTTTTACACCTCCGACTTCTTTTAATTTAAAATATCATATACAAATGAGACATCGCCCTTCAATATCAAATAACATACAACATTGGCAGGTTTTCGAAGAAGATGAGCAGCTTCGAAAGTTTCTAGAATCTTTAGATGAATTCTCAGAAACACATACCGATCAGGAGAATCAAAATGATCCTATTTGGATCATGCAAGAAAGGGAGGATTCTAGAGAATTTCACGATAAAATTGTAAACCACCGAATGCTTGTTCTCAAGAACAACCAAATCCCCAAGGGTCTAATCCCTTTGGAAAGACTTTTTAATCAAGATGGCATCCCTTCTAAAACTACTCTACAACCCCAACCAGAGGAGGTTGAAGATTGTAATATAGGAACTGAAGATAACCCCCGAATGGTTAAACTATCCAAATATTTATCAACAGAAAACAAAAACAAATACACGAAGTTGTTAAGGAAGTATGAATATGTTTTCACATGGTCGTACGAAGAACTGAAAACATATGACACTTATGTAATTGAACATAAAATACCTCTCAAACTGGGTGTCAAACCTTTTAAACAAAAACTACGACAATTTAACCCAATTTTATTACCTGTCATCGAACGAGAAGTCAAAAAACTTCTTGACGCTAAGATAATTGTAACCCTTAGATAATCTGATTGGGTAGCTAATTTGGTCCCTGTTAGAAAGAAAAATGGGGAAATCAGATTATGTGATGATTTCAGGAATCTTAATAAATCTTCTCTCAAAGATAATTATCCTCTACCTAAAATGGACCATGTTTTTGAAAACGTAGTAGGGGATAATAGAATTTCAATGATTGACGGATTTTTAGGTTATAACCAGATTGTTGTCAGTGATCTTGACAAAGAAAAAACCGCATTTACTACTCCTTGGGGCACGTTTATGTACGATAAAATGTCGTTTGGACTAATGAATGCAGTAGCTACTTTTCAACGTGCAATGGATATTGCTTTCGTCGGCGAACGGGACAAGTTTGTAGTCATCTATTTTGATGATCTTACTATTTTTTCAAAATCGGATGAAGACCACATGATTCATCTCAAACAAACATTTGAAAAATGCCGCAGGTTTGGTCTATCCTTAAATCCTAAAAGGACTCATTTCGCTATGTAGAAAGGCAAGTTGTTCAGTCATATCGTATCCCGATATGGAATCAGGATTGATCTTAAAAGAGTAGAGGCTATAGATACAATAGCTATTCCTAGGAATGCTAAAGAAATTCAATCATTTTTAGGAAAAATAAATTTCTTGAGAAGATTTATTCCTAACTTCGTTGATATTGTTAAACTGATTACAGATGTGCTCAGAAAAAATAGTGAAGTAAAATGGACAACTGAAGCTAAGGCATCCTTTGCCCATATTAAAAAAGTTATAAGCGAGGCACCAGTACTAGCGAGCCGAGATTATCTCAAAGATTTTCTTATTTTTTCATTTTCCTCTGAACACACGCTTGCTGCCGTACTCCTCCAGAAAAACGAAGAACGTTTTGAACAACCCATAACCTTCTTTAGCAAAATCCTCCATGATGTCGAGCTCGAATACAATATAATGGAAAAGCAAGCGTATGCTATGGTAAAAGCATTGAAATCTTTCAGAACTTATGTTTTCCATTCTAAAGTGATTGCATATGTAGCCACTAGTGTTGTAAAGGATATCTTGCTTCAAGCAGACATTGATGGTAAAAGAGGAAGATGGCTTGCAAAAATTCAAGAGTTCGACTTGGAGGTTAAACCGACCAAATTGGTAAAGGGACAGGGTTTAGCTAAACTTTTAGCTGAATCCAATTTCAGGGCTCTTGGAATAAACAGTGCTCAGGAGGAAGAAGAATGGATAGATGTGAATGAACTGGAGGACCAAATAGTGGAAAATAGGATCGAGGAGAAATTCGCGTCGTCGAATTGGTACAAGGACATAGTAACATACTTATTAACTTTGAAATATCCAACTGACATGTCTCCATCCAAAGATAGAATGCTAAAGCTGCATGCAGTTAAATACTGTATTTCTGAAAAATGATTATACTGGAAAGACCCGCTTGGTTTCCTCTTAGTCTGTCTGATCGAATCAGAAATAGAAGAATTTATAGCTCAATTTCATGAAGGAGTCTGTGGAGGACACCATGCTTGGAGAGCTACAGCATATAAAATCCTGAGAGTTGGTTATTACTGGCCTAAGCTTTTCCCATATGTTAATTCTAAGGTACGAGCTTGCAGCCCTTGTCAATTATTTGCAGGAAAACATAAGCTACCAGCGATGCCATTAGTCCCAGTCAAGACAGAAGATCCTTTTCAGGAATGGGGACTTGACTTTATAGGTGAGATAAATCCTCATTCAAGTGCCCAACATAGATGGATTCTAACCGCTACAGACTATTTCACCAAATGGGTGGAAGCTATCCCAACAAGGAAGGCAACTGATTCAGTAGTTATAGACTTTTTAGAAGAAAATATCTTGTCTAGGTTTGGCTGTCCTAGAAAGATAGTCACAGACAATGCGCAGTCTTTTAAGTCAATGTCAATGGTCAGGTTTTGCCAGAAATATAATATTGTGTTGGGACATTCCACAGCATACTACCCATAGGGAAATGGTTTGGAAGAATATTCTAACAAGATCTTGATCAGTATAATCAAGAAAATGTTAAACGAAAATATAAAGTCTTGGCAATTGCATTTAAAATATGCTATGTGGGAAAAATGGATAGGCACAAAAAAGTCTACCGGTACTTCTCCCTTTCAAATGGTATATGGAACTGATGTAGTGTTGCCCATAAACCTAGCACTTCCAATGATGAAACTGTGGCAAGATGAGAAGGAAGAACAAAACCCTCTCACAAGAAGAATAAATCAGCTGATTGAAGTTCAACAACACAGGGTTGTAGTGGATGAAAAGATGCAGAAGTACCAGGATGAGATGAAGATATTATTTGATCGTAAAGCCAAGGACAGGAACATTCTCCCAGGGTATCTGGTTTTGAGGTGGGATGCTCGAAAGGAGGATTCAGGAAAAAATGGTAAATTCGATCATATTTGGTATGGACCATTTAAGGTAGCATCTTCTGAAGAAAAAAAATCATTTCTGCTTGAAAATTTGGATGGTAAGATCTTGAACGCCCCTGTTAATGGGCATTTTTTAAAGCATTATATGGAATAATTAATTCACAAAAAATCTCATTGTATATACCGTTTTGTTTTTCATTTTTTGAAAACCCCTTCTCATTGTGTAAATAAATTAAAATTAAAATAAAAAAAAATTAGTTAAGTTTTTATACAAAAAAAAAAAAAAAAAAGGAGTCCAAGGAGTTATTTTTGAAATCATGACCTAGGTTTTTTGTCTTACAGATTGTTGAAAATCTCCTTTTATACCCTCAATACTATCTTTCACGTTTTTAGACTTTCTTATCAGAGTAGGAGAGATTATGTATTCACCTTGAAAAATCAACAAATGATTAAATTCAGTAAGGCCAGTTTTAATAGTTCTTATTCTCTGACTAAAACTAGTTATGTTTCAGGTTATTTTGATTATCTTAAGTTTCTTAACAGTTTGTCTGAGGTTTTAAGCTTGCTCAAAGAAAACCCCTGAAAATAATTTTTCCCTTTTCCTCTAAAGACTATGGGGCTTTGAAGGTTGAGATAAATTGGTCTAGAATAATTAAAACAAGTTGACAAACCTCTATTATAAAAATTTTACACAGATAACCACCCCTGATATATTAAGTATCACTGATTTCCCCCGCTTCATATGCACAAGCTAACTATAAGACAGATGGTGAAAGGAAATTCATATTTGATTGCCCCCATCTAGTCCAATAGACGATGAAAGGAAATCCATTTAAATGATTTCCCTCATCTAAATATAAAAGAAACAAATAACTTCACCGTGGTATTGAACAGGCCTGCTAGCAATGAAGCAATATCTGAGCATAAAATTAGCACTCAAAGTGGTGAAAGGAAATTCAGTAAAAAGGGACAGATAACTTCACCGGGGTACTGAACAGGCCCGCTGGCAGTGAAGCAATATTTGAGGTGTCTATAAGTTTGTCATACTTATCTATAACTCTATTCTAGTTATCAATTTTTCAAAACCGAATACTCATCTGAAGTCAAAATAGAGCTCCCTAATTTTTTTTTTTTTTTTTTTATTTCGATTGATGCAAGCTGAAATTTACAAATCTGTTGAGTTTCCTAAGATTGTTTAAATCATATTAATATCAACTTAAATTTAGAATGAGAAAGATAATATTATGAAGAAGACTACAACTGAGTTTAAAGCAAATAAAAACTTTTGAAAAGATTTTCATAGGTTTTATAAAATCTCTTTTTCCTCTCCTTTAACAGTTTATCAGTGATAAACCCTTGACACCATTTACCCAATGAAGGCACTGAGTCTACATTTTCTCCTCATCCCGCAGGGAGACGAGGTCCCTAGTTGGAGCCTATGTTGAAACAAATCTTAAAATTTTTAATCCTTAAGTCCTAGATTTTTATTTTTTGTGTTTTTCGGGTTTTGGGTTTCTTAAAATAAGAATTTCGTCATGTCTAAATTTGCAACGCATTTTTATCATTTATTTTTTGAATAAATACGGGAAAAAGTTTACAAAAATATAAGTTTTTCCAACACTCTTTGAAATTATTTAAAAGGAGTATAATTTTAAATTCACGAGTTTTTCAGTTAAACGTTAAAAAAAAATCAGGATTCAGGGTTTTCTGTAAGAAAATGATTGATTCAAATAATCTCTTCTAAGAAAGGATTAAGAGTTAAATAATTATGTCACGATTTCAGCATTTGCAGTTCTATGAGAGCGCGTCTCTTTTCGTCATATTTCCCGAAATCCAGATTTCTAAAATCCCGATTCATAATTCACGATAAAACTAAACTAATTTTGTTTTGACCTTAACCTTGATTACTTAGTTAATTAAGATAGGTTAAATCATGATTAAAAGAAACGTGCCATCGCAATTTCGTGATTTCGGGATTCGCGATTCCGTGAGAGAACGTCTCATGTCATCAGGTTTCCCGAAATCCCGATTTCCAGAATTCCAATTAATGAAATCCCGAGAGGGTCTAATCTCGATTAATTAACATACTAAAAACATCGCTATTTCGCGATTTTGTGATTTCGGAGATTGGGTTTCTTCAATGACATACCTTTCGACAACACGACTTCCGAAACCCCGGAAATATATTTTTTTAGATTTAATTCATACTTAATACTAATAAATCCTGTTTCCAAAATAGGATTAAAGTTAATCTTTCTTTGAGTGTTCATCAATGCATCATTGTCTGATTAAGTAAGTTTCTATTTTATTTGAAAATGCCGAAAATGCCTAAGTACGAACATTAAATGCATATCTCCGAAAATATTTTTTGCATTAAGAGCTTTAAATTCGTGTCAGATGTACAAATCTCATTATTTTTATGATATAATCGATCTAAACGTTCAAAACGTCTATATTTTCATTTTAAAGATGAGCTTATTCATCCACTTTCTGTGACAGGTTCTCAAGTCAAACGCAGAGCTATGACACCTAAAAAAGCACCGAAGAAAAACGAAGAACCGCAGGAAGGTGATATTATCTCGGATACTACTCCACACGCCATACACTCCATCAAAGCATGGACTCAAATCTCTAAATTGATAGAGGATGAGTTAAAGTATGCAGACCCCGATTCTGAAAATCATTTATGGGACGTTGCTAAATCTGAACTTCATAAGGTTGTTGCGCGTCCGAGGCTGGTGGCTTATACTGAGATGGTCGGCTGGGCTCTGGATAAGGTATATATCCCAACAAGGAGTATTTAGAATGAGCAAGGAGCTATCGTCAGCTCATTTCGGCCTGAGCACGTTCAAGTAATGTATAAACTATCGCCGAATTATAAACACACCTTTAATGCTGAATTTTTAGCTGAATTTCAGAGAAAAAAATGTATTGAGGTAGGTCAGACATACCCCGACATGATTAAAGGATGGGCGAGGTCTGAAGAAAAGTTTAGGGCTGATACTCATGGGATTTATGCTACAAATTCCTTAAACAAATATATGTTTTATGTAGCCAACATCACGAAGATCAATAAGTGGATGGTGACTTCAAGTTTAAAGTTGAAAATTGTTAAATTCACAGAAAGAATGATAGAAAGTTGGTTTCCCGAGTTATAGAGGATATTTTTCTCATTTGAAGAAAATGAGATACCCGAACCTCCCAGGATCTTAGTAAATTTCTTGGGAAAATGTGTTCAGTGTGTTGATGCAGAAAAAGAAAGTTCGTCAACGCAAGTTTGAAACCTTTTTTAAATGTTTTTATTATTAGAAATGAAAAAGAAATTGTAAACGGTTGACATTATTTTTATGTAACCGTAATATTAGGAAGTTGGTTAATGACCAACGAGAAACTTTGATGAAAATGTATAAACATAGTTTCTAGAGGCTCAAAAAAGGCTTCAGAAATTTTGGAGAGAGCCATTTTTGTGATATCAGTTTTGAAATACATCGGAATATAAATTGCAAACGAGATTCTAGATCCTGCAACTTTGTAACTATGTGTCTTCCCCTATTTATTATACTCTGTTGAATTCTTCCTTTAATGTTTTCTCTAACAAGTAAATCAATTTGAAGTTATATACATCATTGATTTATATTTTCAGGTTGGTTTGGATGTTAAATGGTTTACAGTCTTTCCTCCTAAATTGCTTTAGCAATTTTAAGACATGTAAATCTTTTGTTCCTTAATTCTTAACTCTTGTTAGAAATTCCCTTTTTTCTTTCATTGTTGTCTATTGAATTATAAGATTCTTTCTTGATTAAAGCCTTATATTTCTTTGTATTGTTCATTTGTTGTTTACAATTTCTCGAAATTGTTACAAAGCCAGGAAACGACCTTGACTGTGTTTACATTACTGTTTTAGGTTTTAAAATTGTTCTCCTTGATCCTCATCTCTGAAAATCTGAAGTAACAAACCGATTAAAACCCTTTTATAAATAAATAAAGATTTATCCTCTATGACTGTTCCAAGTGTTAGACAACCCAACATTGAACCCGGACTCCGAGATCAAACTAGCATCGCCTTAAATTTATTTAATACTATTTTACAGACAACAACAAACGGGGTTGAGGTTGAATGTTCATGGGCTGCTATTGAGTGAGACATTAGCATCCAAGAACAATAGGAAGCAAGACAGAGGCAGTTGAGAAACTGAATCTTCTTTGATCTTTCTTTGATTCCTTATTTCCAAATCATTTCTTTAAATCATTTACGGATGCCTTGACGGTATGTTTTATAGCCTTAAAACATAAACTCAGGAAAAACATCTTTTTGGCGTCGTTGTCGAGGAACGAAGAAACTAATCTTTTCCCTGGGAAGAATGACATTGACATTTTATGTTGTTGATAGTGAACAAGAACAAAAAACCTTCTAAGGCTAAAATATTTTTCACTTGGCAACTCCACAATAAATAAACTGGCTAGTAGCTGCAAGAACACCAGAATAAACCCGGATAGTAAACAGACCTCGCGAGTCTCCGATCCAGAAAAAAATCCGGATAGTAAACAGACCTCACCAGTCTCCGATCACTTAAACCAATCTTTTTATCCACATATACTATAGATCAGCCTAACATTACACAATCAAACTTATAAGAAACTCTTGAAAGATCACTTTCACTTCCCCCCTCATTTGATACTTTCTCCTTTCCTGAAGTTTCTTCTCCAGATTTTCGAGAATCTTCTCCTCACACTGTCCAAAGTTCAGTCCCAAATCTAACCATGGCTACACAAGGAGGTGTTGAAGCTGCAGGTGGTGCCCCTGGAGGTGGTCAAGTACCGCTTCCTAGGATTTTCGCTAAAGTGGCTGCAAGATACGCTCCTCTTGTTCTTCCTGTTCCTCTTCATGATCTCCCCGAGAACCATATGAAAAGTCTTCCGAAATTCATAGGGGAAGTAAATTTGACTGCCCAAGAAAATATAAACTTTTTTGATCAATTTGCTGACATACTCGGAATAGAACATGAAGATGTTTATTCTAGATTACTTGTTCAAACTTTTGAGGGATAGGCAAGGACTTGGTTTCAATCCTTACCAGCTGGATCATTAAGATCCTATGAAGAAATTGAAAGTGCATTTGTTAGATAATGGGGAGAGAGGAAGGATCACATCTACTACTTGACAGAATTCAAATCCCTTAAAAAGAAAAACACTGAATCGGTTTTAGAATTCACACAGAGGTTCAATAAGTTGTATAATAAAATTCCAGCTGAGGTTAAACCTTCACAACCTGCAGCAAAAGTGACTTTTGCTGGTGCCTTTGATCCCGACTTTGCCTTATTATTGAGGGAAAGGAGATCAACAGACCTCACAAAAATGCAGGACGATGCGATTGAGATTGAATCAAATATGATGGCATCAGGAAAACTTAAAGAAAAGACCGAAACTGGAAACAAAGAAAATAAAAAATTTAAAGAGCAAGGTGGGCCTTTAGGATCAGGAAAGTCCTCGGGAGATAGAATAGAAGAGATGGCTAGGGTTATTAAAGAAATTTCAAACAAGATTTCGAAAATGGAATTAGAGAAATCAAAAAGAGATAATTTCCGCAGAAAAGACTTTCGTAGAAATCCTGATCCCCAGGGACCACATAAAATAATTAAAAATGAAGATCAAAAAATTTAGACACCTTTTAAAAGTGAAAACTATATTGGAGAAGAAGATTTAGGATATTTCGAAGAAATCGATGAAGATATTAGTAACCTTGGCGATGATAATAAATCCCCTTATTTATCTAGACAGGATTACGAAGCATCTTTAAATAAAGAAAGTACATCGGAAGAACATGTTAGAAATAATATGACTGATGATTTCACATATCAAAATATTGCAAATGATATTGTTGTTGAACTACAGGGAAAATATAATTTGAGACCAAGAAACAAAAATATCCCAAATGTTCCAACAAAAAAGAATTTTCCAAGAAACGAAACCGATGAGGTAACTCCAAAAGTTGTAGATAAACAACCTACAAAAAGAAACACAGTTGATACACAACCTGTATAGTCAGAACGAGTAGGAACACTCCCTGTGAAGACACAAGCTCCTATAAAATAAAATAAGGTTACATCTCAACGTGAAACTGAGAAGAAAGGTATGGAATCCCCGAACATAGAAAACGACAAGGCTCTAGGAAAATTTAATTTGGAAAATGAAATAAATAAAATAAAAATTCCTAATCCCCTTGTTGAGTTAGCTGAAAATTCGGTATACTTAAAACAAATCGCCAAAATGATTAATTTTTCCGAAGATGAAAGCCAGGATGACGCTATTAATTTAGAGGATGACAAACCTATCTTAGTGTTCAGTCCACACATCGAAGGTCCAAGAGACACAATGGCTCCTTTTTATATTACATTAACCCTGTTTGATCACCTTCTCCATAACTATGTGTTGGAGTCTAGAGCTTCCCACAATGTTATTCCAAAGGCAATAATGGAAAAACTTGGTCTTGAAATCATAAGACCCTATGGTGATTTATATTCTTTCGATTCCAGGAAAGTAAACTGCATGGGTATGTTTAAAGACCTAGTGGTAGGTTTGGCTCAAATACCTGCTAAAAGTATTCTTATGGATGTAGTAGTCGATGAAATTCCCCCAAAATATGGTATGCTATTATCTAGATCATGGGGTGCTAAGCTTGGAGGATCTCTCCAACTAGATATGACTTATGCTACAATTCTAGTTTTCAGAGGCCAATTCACTCGTCTTTACAGAGAGACTAGGTTATCATTTACTGTAGGTGACACGAAAAACCCTAACAATCATCCAGTTTATATCGCCGACCAAGATTTAGGAAATTGTATATTATATTTAGATGATGATTTTGAAGTAGATGTAGATGATAAATGTATAGAAGAAAAAATTGAAATAAAAGAAATAGAGAAAAATGTATATAGTACTGGTGTATGGAAAATGTATTTTGATGGTGCTTCCTCCTATCTTGGAGCTGGGGCAGGAGCACTTCTTATCACTCTCAATTATCAATTTGTTATTCTTTTTTCATATAGGCTCTAGTGGAATATAGATTGTACAAATAATGTATGTGAATATGAAGCTCTAGTGCTAGGATTAGAAGCTGCTAGAAGGATGAAAATTAAGAAAATTGAAGTCTTTGGTGACGCTGAGTTAATTATAAAACAAGTGAATCGAAAGTATCAGGCTAAGCATCCTAGATTACGATACTATAGGAATTGTGTCTGGGATTTAATTGAGAACTTATTCACATCCGTGAATTTTCATTTCGTACCAAGATCCGAGAATCAATAGGCTGATGCTTTAGCCAAAGCTTCATCAATTTTTACACCTCCGACTTCTTTTAATTTAAAATATCATATACAAATGAGACATCACCCTTCAATACCAAATAACATACAACATTGGCAGGCTTTTGAAGATGATGAGCAGCTTCAAAATTTTCTAGAATCTTTAGATGAATTCTCAGAAACACATACCAATCAGGAGAATCAAAATGATCTTATTTGTATCATATAAGAAGGGGAGGATTCTAGAGAATTTCACGATAAAATTGCAAACCACCGAATGCTTGTTCTCAAGAACAACCAAATCCCCAAGGGTCTAATACCTTTGGAAAGACTTTTTAATCAAGATGACATCCCTTCTAAAACTACTCTACAACCCCAACCAGAGGAGGTTGAAGATTGTAATATAGGAACTGAAGATAACCCCTGAATGGTTAAATTATCCACATATTTATCAACAGAAAACAAAAACAAATACACAAAGTTAAGGAAGTATAAAGATGTTTTCGCATGGTCGTACGAAGAACTGAAAACATATGAAAATTCTGTAATTGAACATAAAATACCTCTCAAACCGGGTGTCTATCCTTAAATCCTAAAAAGTCTCATTTCGCTATGCAGGAAGGAAAGTTGTTGGGTCATAGACGTGAATGAACTTGAGGACCAAATTGTCAAAAATAGGATTGAGGAGAAAACTGCGTCGTCGAATTGGTACAAGGACATAATAACATACTTATTAACTTTCAAATGTTCAACTGACTTGTCTCCATCCAAAGCTAGAACACTAGAGCTTCATGTAGTTAAATACTGTATTTCTGAAAAACGTTTATACTGGAAAGACCCGCTTGGTTTCTTCTTAGTGTATCTGATCGAATCAGAAACAGAAGAAGTTATAGCTCAATTTCATGAAGGAGTATGTGGAGGAAACCATGCTTAGAGAGCTACAACATATAAAATCCTGAGAGATGGTTATTACTGGCCTAAACTTTTCCCAGATGTTAATTCTAAGGTCCGAGCTTCCAGCCCTTGTCAATTCTTTGCAGGAAAACATAAGCTACCAGTGATTCCGTTAGTCCCAGTCAAGACAGAAGCTCCTTTTCAGCATTGGGGAGTTGACTTTATAGGTGAGATAAATCCTAATTCAAGTGCCCAACATAGATGGATTCTGACCGCTACAGACTATTTCACCAAATGGGTGGAAGCTATCCCAACAAGGAAGGCCACTGATTCAGTAGTTATAGAATTTTTAGAAGAAAATATCTTGTCTAGGTTTGGTTGTCCTAGAAAGATAGTCACAGACAATGCGCAGGCTTTTAAGTCAATGGCAATGGTCAGTTTTTGTCAGAAATATAATATTGTGTTGGGAGATTCTACAACATACTACTCATAGGCAAATGGTCTGGAAGAATCTTCTAACAAGAGCTTGATCAATATAATCAAGAAAATGTTTAATGAAAATAAAAAATCTTGTCATTTCCATTTAAAATATGCTCTGTGGGCAAATCGGATAGGCACAAAAAAGTCTATCGATACTTCTCCCTTTCAAATGGTATATGGAACTGATGTAGTGTTGCCCATAAACCTAGCACTTCCAGTGATGAAACTATGGCAAGATGAGAAGGAAGAACCAAACCCTCTCACAAGAAGAATAAATCAGCTGATTGAAGCTCAACAACACAGGGCTATAGTGGATGAAAAGATGCAGAAGTACCAGGATCACATGAAGATATTATTTGATCATAAAGCCAAGGGTAGGAAATTTCTCCCAGGGGATCTGGTTTTGAGGTGGGATGCTCGAAAGGAGGATTCAGGAAAAAATGGTAAATTTGATCATATTTGGTATGGACCATTTAAGGTAGCATCTTCTGAAGGAAAAAAATCATTTCTGCTTGAAAATTTGGATGGTAAGATCTTGAATGCCTCTGTTAATGGGCGTTTTTTAAAGCATTATATGGAATAACTAATTCACAAAAAATATCATTGTATATACTATTTTGTTTTTCATTTTTTGAAAACCCCTTCTCATTATGTAAATAAATTAAAAAAAAAAAAAAAAAANTTAATGAAAAAAAAAAGAGAGTCCAAGGAGTTATTTTTGAAATCATGACCTAGGTTTTCTGGCTTACAGATTGTTGAAAATCTCCTTTTATACCCTCGATACTATCTTCCACGTTTTCGGACTTTCTTATCAGAGTAGGAGATATTATGTATTAACCTTGAAAAATCAACAAATGATTAAATTCAGTAAGGTCAGTTTTAATAGTTCTTATTCTTTGACTAAAACTGGTTATGTTTCAGTTGATTTTGACTATCTTAAGTTTCTTAACAATTTGTCTGAGGTTTTAAGCTTGCTCAAAGAAAACCCCTAAAAATAATTTTTCGCTTTTCCTCTACAGACTGAGGGGTTTTGAAGGTTGAGAAAAATTGGTTTAGAATAATCAAAACAAGTTGACAAACCTCTATTATAAAAATTTTACACAGATAACCACCCCTGATATATTAAGTATCACTTATTGCCGCCGCTTCATATGCACAAGCTAACTATAAGACAGATGGTGAAAGGAGATTCATATTTGATTGCCCCCATATAGTCCAACAAACGATGAAAGGAAATTCATTTAAATGATTTCCCTCGTCTAAATATAAAAGAAACAGATAACTTCACCGGGGTATTGAACAGGCCTGCTGGCAGTGAAGCAATATCTGAGCATAAAATTAGCACTCGAAGCGGTGAAAGGAAATTCAGTAAAAAGGGACGGATAACTTCACCGGGGTACAGAACAGGCCCACTGGCAGTGAAGCAATATCTGAGGTGTCTGTAATGTTTTCATACTTATCTATAACTCTATTCTAGTTATCAATTTTTCAGAACCAAATACTCATCTGAAGTCAAAATAGAGCTCCCAAATTAAAAATTAATTTTTTTTTATTTCGATTGATCCAAGCTGAAATTTACAAATCTGTTGAGTTTCCTAAGATTGTTTAAATCATATTAATATCAACTTAAATCTAGAACGAGAAAGAGAATATTATGAAGAAGACTACAACTGATTTTAAAGAAAATAAAAAGTTTTGAAAAGATTTTCACAGGTTTTATAAAATCTCTTTTTCCTCTCCTTTAACAGTTTATTAGTGATAAATCCTTGACACCATTTACCCAATGAAGGCACTGAGTCTACATGTTCTCCTCATCCCGCAGGGAGATGAGGTCCCCAGTTGGAGCGTATGTTGAAACAAAATTTAAAATCTTTAATCCTTAAGGCCTAGATTTTTATTTTTTGTGTTTTTCGAGTTTTGGCTTTCTTAAAATAAGAATTTCATCATGTCTAAATTCGCGACGCATTTTTATCATTTATTTTTTGAATAAATACGGGAAATTTTTTAAAAAAATATAAGTTTTTCCAACACTCTTTGAAATTATTTAAAAGGAGTATAATTTTAAACTCACGAGTTTTTTAGTTAAACGTTAAAAAAAAATCAGAATTCGGGGTTTTCCGTAAACAAATGATTGATTCAAATTGAATCACAAAACCCCGATCTCTGATTTCCCGATGCATTTAAATCTTAAGTAAAAGCACAAACTAATCTAATCTCTTCTAAGAAAGGATTAAGAGTTAAATAATTATGTCACGATTTCGGCATTCGTAGTTCTATGAGAGCACGTCTCTTTTCATCATATTTCCCGAAATCCTGATTTCCAAAATCCTGATTGATAATTAACGATAAAACTAAACTAATTCTGTTTTGACCTTAACCTTGATTACTTAGTTAATTAAGATAGGTTAAATCATGATTAAAAGAAACGCTCCATCGCGATTTCACGATTTCGGGATTCGCGATTCCGTGAGAGCACATCTCATGTCATCAGGTTTCTCGAAATCTCGATTTCCAGAATTCCAATTAACGAAATCTCAAGAGGGAGTAATATAGATTAATTAACATACTAAAAACGTTTAAATCTTAAATAAAACATCATTATTTCGTGATTTCGCGATCTTGGCGATCGGGTTTCTTTGATGACATACCTTTCTACATCATGACTTCTGAAACCCCGAAAATAGATTTTTTCAGATTTAATTCCTACTTAATACTAATAAATCCTCTTTCTAAAACAAGATTAAAGTTAATCTTTCTGTGAGTGTTCATCAATGCGTCGATGTCTGATTAAGTAAGTTTCTATTTTATTTGAAAATGTCGAAAATGCTTAAGTACGGACATTAAATGCATATCTCTGAAAATATTTTTTTCATTAAGAGCTTTAAATTCATGTTAGATGTACAAATCTCATTATTTTTATGATATATTCGAAGTAAACGTTTGAAACGTCTGTATTTTCATTTTGAAGCTGAGATTATTCATCCACTTTCTGTGACAGGTTCTCAAGTCAAATGCAGAGCTATGGAACCTAAAAAAGCACCGAAGAAAAACAAAGAACCGCAAGAAGGTGATATTATCTCGGATACTACTCCACACTCCATACACTCCATCAAATCATGGACTCAAATCTATGAATTGCTAGAGGATGAGTTAAAGTATGCAGACCCTGATTCTGAAAATCATTTACGGGACGTTGCTGAGTCTGAGCTTCATAAGGTTGTTGCACGTCTGAGGCTGGTGGCTTATACTGAGATGGTCGGTTGGGTTGTGGATAAGGTAGATATCCCAACAAGGAGTATTCAGAACGAGCAACGAGATATCGTCGACTCATTTCATCCTGAGCACATTCAAATAATATATAAACTATCGCCAAATTATAAACACACCTTTAATGCTGAATTTTTAGCTGAATTTTAGAGAAAAGAATGTATTGAGGTAGACCAGACATACCACGACATGATTAAAGGATGGGCGAGGTCTGAAGAAAAGTTTAGGGCTGATACTCATGGGATTTATCCTACAGCTTCCTTAAACGAATATATGGTTTATGTAGCCATGATGTTATGCAAACTTTTCAGGAGAAAAGATCCTTGTCACTTTCATGCAGACTGGGTACCCTTCTTAGAAGAAGTTTCATATGGAAATGGTTTTAACTGGCATAAAATTTTATCGGATAACCTGACGCAAGAAATTGTGAATTATAAAGCAGCCAAGTGAAAGGGACAACCAATGTATTTTTATATGTCTGCATATGTTATGGATGCCATCTGTTTTATGACCCCATTTCCATTAATGAATTAGAGTTGGAGTGTTTCCTACCCAGATCCTATTCATAAATACCACTCAACCCTCTGGGAACAAAATGCTAAAGAAGCATTTTACGAAGTTTGTCATTTTGTCATCATTCCTATGCACAAATTATTTTTTGGATGCGAACCCCCTCGCATTTCTAATGCAGTTATAGAAAGTCTTAAATCTGTTTCCGATTTGTTTATTGAGGAAAATTTTTCATATGTTAGGGTCTATGGCTGTTCCATTCCTCCTAACGCACTCCCAAAATTCTTACCAGATAGATTGATATGCAGAGAAGTAGCTCATTAGTTAGCCAAGGGTGGTATTGGGTTGGAATTAAAAGCACTTCAGAAAAAAGCATGGTCGTCTTTCCCTATTCATGTCGGAAAATTTACTTTATCAAATTTAGGCCATACTAAGGTAGAGGCCAAGTCATTGGAAGAAGTGAAGTTAGTAAACATTGAGCACGGAAAACATGACCCCTAGCAAATAATAAGTAGGCATTATGTACATTGCAATTTAAATCCATATGAACATGAAGTCTCTGTTTATGATGATATTTTTAAAGATGTTAAGTGTTACGAGGAAGTGTTGAATAGATTCCAGGCCTTGCCACCTGACTCACAAGCTTGGTTTGCATCTTTTCAAAGTCATAGTCCAAGCTGCCTACCTAAAATTTTACAGGGTGAAATTTCGACCCCATCGCTAGAGCAGGGAGAAACCCCTCCAGGATTTGAAAATAATACTCAGGGTAAAGAAAATGACAAAGTTAAGTTGAAAGATACTATGATACCTTCCCAAGATGCAGAGGTTTCTCAAACAAAAGAATCGGGAATGGATAAAGGAAAAGGACTAGAAACAAATCCAATAATTCTTGACGATGTTCCAGAAAAGATAGGAGGAAAAGCTTCAACTGAACTTGGTAGTCCTATCACCTCTTTAACTCCATTACAATTGACTTTTGGAACCCCTCATGAAGGAGTTTTATATTTCAGTGACCTAGAGCCGATTTCAAGAGATGAAATCCCCCCATCGGATTACTTTTTCAGCAAAAAGCGAAGAGCAGTCTTGAAACAAGAAATTCATCCAAGAGGAGAAGGAACGATTAAAAGGCATAGAGTTATCATAGATGGAATGAAACTCAAGGAAGGAGAGTTCACTACAGAATTAGCAGGAACAATGGGTGCTATAGAATCAGCTAACATGTACTCTGTAGGTAATTTAACAACTATGCTTAAACAAAAGGATCAAACAATAATCCAGTTGCAAGACAAGCTAAAAGAAAATGAAAGAAATATTGGCTGGGGAATACAGAAAGGTATAGAACAAGATAAACTCAAAGATATGAAAGAATTCCAAAAACTAAATAAAGATTTGGATGAGGAAAAACATTTAATACAAGTCACACAGGAACAGGTTCAAAAGATGGGAGAAGAAAACAAACAGTTGCAAGATAAGATTATTTCTATTACTAACCAGGTAGTTGAACTTGAACATTTCAGGACATAGGCATCGGATATATATGCAAGAATAGAGGAGGAACAACAGAAAGTATTCTCGAATCTGGAAGTAATCCATAATTATTTTCAGGAATCAAATAAATCTTTAGAGAATGTGTTCCAGAAAGAAAGGGAGGCGAAAGATGCTAC
Source organism: Picea engelmannii (assembly GCA_009831015.1). NCBI lineage: Eukaryota > Viridiplantae > Streptophyta > Pinopsida > Pinales > Pinaceae > Picea > Picea engelmannii. The sequence goes on from ML795816.1 coordinate 118,752, forward strand.
GACAACATTTTAGAAAGCAGTGGCTTGCTCATCAAAGGAAGAAATTGGAAAGACTCATAAATTATCAATTTTTGAACAGGTTAAAGGGGATATAATGATTAAAGTATGGGAAACAAAGTTGGACGAATATAAACGGATCAGAAGAGAAGTTAATAAAGATTGCTAAGGAATCTTCAACCTCTTTGAAAAAGATTCATTAAATATCAGAATAGATGGTTGTTTTGTATTGTTAGGTGAAGTCAATATTGTCAAGCACCAACTGAAGTTTAGAGAAGAGTTAGAAGAAAAGAAAGCAGAGATTTCGAACAACAAATTGATCAACATCACAAAGATCAATTAGTGGATGGTGTCTTCAAGTTTAAAGTTGAAAACTGTTAAATTCACAGAAAGAATGATAGAAAGTCGGTTGCCCGAATTATAGAGGAGATTTTTCTCATTTGAAGAAAATGAGATACCTGAAGCTCCCAGGATCTTAGTAAATTTCTTGAGAAAATGTGTTCAGTGTGTTGATGCATAAAAAGAAAGTTCCTCAACGCAAGCTTGAAATCTTTTTTAAATGTTTTTATTATTAGAAATTAAAAAGAAATTGTAAACGATTGACATTATTTTTATGTAACTGTAATATTAGGAAGTTGGTTAATGACCAACGAGAAACTTTGATGAAAATGTATAAATATAGTTTCTAGAGGCTGAGAAAAGGCTTCAGAAATTTTGGAGAGAGCCATTTTTGTGATATCAGTTTTGAAATACATCGGAATATAAATTGCAAACGAGATTCTGGATCCTGCAACTTTGTAACTATGTGTCTTCCCCTGTTTATTATACTCTATTGAATTCTTCCTTTAATGTTTTCTCTAACAAGTAAATCAATTTGAAGTTATATACATCATTGATTTATATTTTCAGGTTGGTTTGGATGTTAAATGGTTTATAGTCTTTCCTCTGAAATTACTTTAGCAATTTTAAGATCTGTAAAGCTTTTGTTCCTTAATTCTTAACTCTCGTTAGAAATTCCCTTTTTTCTTTCATCGTTGTCTATTGAAATATAAGATTCTTTCTTGATTAAAGCCTTATATTTCTTTGTATTGTTCATTTGTTGTTTACAATTTCTCGAAATTGTTACAAAGCCAGGAAATGACCTTGAATGTGTTTGCATTACTATTTTAGGTTTTAAAATTGTTCTCCTTGATCCTCATCTCCAGAAATCTGAAGTAACAAACCGATTAAAACCCTTTTATAAATAAATAAAGATTTATCCTCCATGATTGTTCCAAGTGTTAGACAACCCAACATTGAACCCAAAATCCAAATCAAACTAGCATCGCCTTAAATTTATTTAATACTATTTTACAGACAACAACAAACCGGGTTGAGCTTGAACGTTCATGGGCTACTATTGAGCGAGACATTAGAATCCAAGAACAACAGGAAGCAAGACAAAGGCAGTTGAGAAACTGAATCTTCTTTGATCTTTCTTTGATTCCTTATTTCCAAATCATTTCTTTAAATCATTTACGGATGCCTTGACGGTATGTTTTATAGCCTTAAAACATAAACTCAAGAACAACATCTTTTTGGCGTCGTTGCCAGGGAACGATGAAAAGAATCTTTTCCCTGGGAAGAACGACATTGACATTTTCTATTGTTGATAGTAAACAACAACAAAAAACCTTCTAAGTCTATAATATTTTTCACTTGACGACTCCACAATAAATAAACTGGCTAGTAGCTGCAAGAACACCAGAAAAAACCCAGATAGTAAACAGACCTCGCTAGTCTCCGATCCGGAAAAAATTTTAAAATCACGAAAATCACTTAAACAAATATTTTTATCCACATATAATATAGATCAGCCTAACTTTACACAATAAAACTCATCAGAAACTCTTGAAAGATCACTTTCACTTCCCCCCTCATTTGATACTTTCTCATTTCTTGAAGTTTCTTCTCCAGATTTTCGAGAATCTTCTCCTCACACTCTCCAAAATTCAGTGCAAAATCTAACCATGGCTGCACAAGGAGGTGTTGGAGCTGTAGGTGGTGCCCCTGGAGGTGGTCAAGTACCGCTTCCCTGGATTTTCGCTAAAGTTGCCGCAAGATATGCTCCTCTTGTCCTTCATGTTCCTCTTCATGATCTCACCGAGAACTATATGAAAAGTCTTCCTAAATTCACAGGGGAAGGTGATTTGACTGCCCAAGAACATATAAAATTTTTTGATCAATTTGCTGACATACTCATAATAGAACATGAAGATGTTTATTCTAGATTACTTGTTCAAAATTTTGATGGATAGGTGAGGACTTGGTTTCGATCCTTATCAACTAGATCATTAAGATCCTATGGATAACTTGAAAGTGCATTTGTTAGACAATAGGGGGAAAGGAAGGATCACCTCTACTACTTGACAGAATTCGGAGCCCTTAAAAAGAAAAACTATGAATCAGTTTTAGAATTCACACAGAGGTTCAATAAGTTGTATAATTCCAGGTGAGGTTAAACCTTCACAACCTGCAGCAAAAGTGACTCTTGCTGGTGCCTTTTATCCCGGCTCTGCCTTATTATTGAGGGAAAGGAGATCAACAAACCTCACAAAAATGCAGAATGATGCGATTGAGATTGAATCAAATATGATGAGATCAGGAAAACTTAAAGCAAAGACCAAAATTGGAAACAAAGAAAATAGAAAATTTAAAGAGAAAGGTGGGCCTTCAGGATCAGGAAAGTCCTCGGGAGATAGAATAGAAGAGATGGCTAGGGTTATTAAAGAACTTTCAAACAATATTTCGAAAATGGAATTAGAGAAATCGAAAAGAGATAATTTCCGTAGAAAAGACTTTCGTAGAAATCCTGATCCTCAGGGACCACATAAAATAATTAAAAATGAAGATCAAAAAATTCAGACACGTTTTAAAAGTGAAAACTATATTGGATAAGAAGATTTAGGAGATTTTGAAGAAATCGATGAAGATATTAGTAACCTTGGCGATGATAATAAATCCCCTTATTCATCTAGACAGGATTACAAAGCATCTTTAAATAAAGAAAGTACATCGAAAGAACAGGTTAGCAATAATATGACTCATGATTTCACATATAAAAATATTGCTGATGATATTATTGTTGAACTATAGGGAAAATATAATTTGAGACCAAGAAACAAAAATCTCCGAAATGTTCCCACAAAAAAGAATTTTCCAAGAAATGAAACCGATGAGGTAACTCTAAAAGTTGTAGATAAACAACCTGCAAAAAGAAACATAGTTGATACACAACCTGTATAGTCAGCACTAGTAGGAACACTCCCTGTGAAGACACAAGCTCCTATAAAATAAAATAAGGTTACATCTCAATGTAAAACTGAGAAGAAAGGTATGGAAGCCCCGAACATCAAAAACGAAAGGCTCTAGGAAACTTTAATTTGAAAAATGAAATAAATAAAATCAAAATTCCTATTCCCCTTGTTGAGTTAGCTAAAAATCCTGTATACAGAAAACAAATCGCCAAAATGATTAATTTTTCCGAAGATGAAAGATAGGATGACACTATTAATTTAGAGGATGACAAACCTATCTTAGTGTTCGGTCCACACGTCGAAGGTGCAAGAGACACAATGGCTCCTTTTTATATTACATTAACCCTATTTGATCACCTTCTCCATAACTGTATGTTGGATTCCTGAGCTTCCCACAATGTTATGCCAAAGGCAATAATGGAAAAACTTGGTCTTGAAATCACAACACCCTATGGTGATTTATATTCTTTCAATTCCAGGAAAGTAAAGTGCATAGGTATGATTAAAGACCTAGTGGTAGGTTTGGCTCAAATACCTTCTAAAAGTATTCTTATGGATGTAGTAGTCGCTGAATTTCCTCCAAAATATGGTATGCTATTATCTAGATCATGGGGCGCTAATCTTGGAGGATATCTCCAAGTAGATGTGACTTATGCTACAATTCCAGTTTTCGAAGGCCAATTCACTCGTCTTTATAGAGAGACTAGGTTAGCATTTACTGTAGGTGACCTGAAAAACCCTAACAACCATCCAGCTTATATTGCTGACCAAGATTTAGGAAATTTTATATTATCTTTAGATGATGATTTTGAAGTAGATGTAGATGATAAATGTATAGAAGAAAAAATTGAAAAAAAAGAAATAGAGAAAAATGTATATTGTACTGGTGTATGGAAAATGTATTTTGATGGTGCTTCCTCCTATCTTGAAGCTGGGGTGGGAGAACTTCTTATCGCTCCCAATGATAAAAAAATTATTCATTTTTCATATAGGCTCCAATGGAATATAGATTGTACAAATAATGTATGTGAATATGAAGCTCTAGTGCTAGGATTAGAAGCTACTAGAAGGATGAAAATTAAGAAAATTGAAGTCTTTGGTGACGCTGAGTTAATTATAAAACAAGTGAATCGACAGTATCAGGCTAAGCATCCTAGATTACGATCCTTAGGAATTGTGTCTGGGATTTAATCGAGAAATTCTTCACATATGTGAATTTTAATTTCATCCCAAGATCCGAGAATCAGCAGGCTGATGCTTTAGCCAAAGCTGCATCAACTTTTACACCTCCGACTTCTTTTAATTTAAAATATCATATTTAAATGAGACATTTCCCTTTAATACCAAATAACATACAACATTGGAAGGTTTTTGAAGACGATGAGCAGCTTCGAAAGTTTCTAGAATCTTTAGATGAATTCTCAGAAACACATATCGATCAAGAGAATCAAAATGATCTTATTTGGATCATGCAAGAAGGGGAGGATTCTAGAGAATTTCACGATAAAATTGCAAACCACCGAATTCTTGTTCTCAACCAGATCCCCAAGGGTCTAATCCCTTTGGAAAGACTTTTTAATCAAGATGACATCCCTTCTAAAACTACTCTACAACCCCAACCAGAGGAGGTTCAAGATTGTAATATATGAACTGAAGATAACCCCCGAATGGTTAAACTATTCAAATATTTATCAATAGAAAACAAAAACAAATACACGGAGTTGTTAAGGAAGTATAAAGATGTTTTCACATCGTCGTACGAAGAACTGAAAACATATGACACTTCTGTAATTGAACATAAAATACCTCTCAAATCGGGTGTCAAACGTTTTAAACAAAAACTCTGACAATTTAACCCAATTTTATTACCTGTCATCGAACGAGAAGTCAAAAAACTTCTTGATGCTAAGATAATTGTACCCCTTAGATATTTTGATTGGGTAGCTAATTTGGTCCCAGATAGAAAGAAAAATGGGGAAATCAGATTATGTGTTGATTTCGGGAATCTTAATAAATCTTCTCTCAAAGATAATTATTCTCTACCTAAAATGGACCATGTTCTTGAAAAAGTAGTAGGGGATAATAGAATGTAAATGATTGATGGATTTTCAGGTTATAATCAGATTGTTGTCAGTAATCGTGACAAAGAAAAAACCACATTTACTACTCCTTGGGGCACGTTTATGTACGATAAAATGTCGTTTGGACTAATGAATGCAGGAGCTACTTCTCAACGCGCGATGGATATTGCTTTCGTCGGTGAACGGGACAAGTTTTTAGTCATCTATTTGGATGATCTTACTGTTTTTTCAAAATTGGATGAAGACCACATGATTCATCTCAAATAAACATTTGAAAAATGTCGCAGGTTTGGTCTATCCTTAAATCCTAAAATGTCTCATTTCGCTATGCAAGAAGGAAAGTTGTTGGGTCATGTCATATCCCGAGATGGAATCAGGATTGATCCTAAAAGAGTAGAGTCTATAGATGCAATAGCTATTCCTAGGAATGTTAAATAAATTCAATCATTTTTAGGAAAAATAAATTTCTTGAGAAGATTTATTCCTAACTTCGTTGAAATTGTTAAACTCATTACAGATATGCTCAGAAAAAACAGTGAAGTAAAATGGACAGCTGAAGCTAAGGCATCCTTTTCCCATATTAAGAAATTTATAAGCGAGGCACCAGTACTAGCGAGCCCATATTAAGAAAGTTATAAGCAAGGCACCTAGGTTTTATGGCTTACAGATTGTTGAAAATCTCCTTTTATACCCTCGATTCTATCTTTCACATTTTCAGACTTTCTTATCAGAGTAGGAGAGAATATGTATTAACCTTTAAAAATCAACAAATGATTAAATTCAGTAAGGTCAGTTTTAATAGTTCTTATTCTCTGACTAAAATTGGTTATGCTTGAGTTGATTTTGACTATATCAAGTTTCTTAACAGTTTGTTTGAGGTTTTAAGCTTGCTCAAAGAAAACCCCTAAAAATAATTTTTCCCTTTTCCTTTACAGAATGAGGGGTTTTGAAGGTTGAGAAAAATTGGTCTAGAATAATCAAAACAAGTTGACAAACCTCTATTATAATATTTTTACACAGATAACCACGCCTGATATATTAAGTATCATTGATTTCCCCCGCTTCGTATGGACAAGCTAACTATAAGACATATGGTGAAAGGAAATTCATATTTGATTGCCGCCATCTAGTCCAATAGACAATGAAAGGAAATTCATTTGAATGATTTCCCTCGTCTAAATATAAAAGAAACAAATAACTTCGTTGGGGTATTGAATAGGCCTGCTAGCAGTGAAGCAATATCTTAGCATAAAATTAGCACTCGAAGCGGTGAAAGGAAATTCAGTAAAAAGGGACAGATAACTTCACCGCGGTACTGAACAGGCCAACTGGCAGTGAAGCAATATCTGAGGTGTCTGTAAGTTTGTCATACGTATCTATAACTCTATTCTAGTTATCAATTTTTCAAAACCGAATACTCAACTGAAGTCAAAATAGAGCTCCCTAATTAATTTTTTTTTTTTTTTTATTTCGATTGATGCAAGCTGAAATTTACAAATCTGTTGAGTTTCCTAAGATTGTTTAAATTTTTATATTAACTTAAATTTAGAATGAGAAAGAGAATATTATGAAGAATACTACAACTCAGTTTAAAGAAAATAAAAAGTTTTGAAAAGATTTTCACAGGTTTTATAAAATCTATTTTTCCTCTCCTTTAACAGTTTATCAGTGATAAACCCTTGACACCATTTACCCAATGAAGGCATTGAGTCTACATGTTCTCCTCATCCCGAAGGGAGACGAGGTCCCCAGTTGGAGCCTATGTTGAAACAGATCTTAAAATCTTTAATCCTTAAGGCCTAGATTTTTATTTTTTGTGTTTTTCGGGTTTCGGCTTTCTTAAAATAAGAATTTCGTCATGTCTAAATTCGCGACACATTTTTATCATTTATTTTTTGAATAAATATGGGAAAAAGTTTACAAAAATATAAGTTTTTCCAACACTCTTTTAAATTATTTAAAAGGAGTATAATTTTAAATTCGTGAGTTTTTTAGTTAAATGTTAAAAAAAAATCGGGATTCCGAGTTTTCCGTAAACAAATGATTGATTCAAATTGAATCACAAAACCCCGATCTCTGATTTCCCGATGCATTTAAATCTTAAGTAAAAGCACGAATTAATCTAATCTCTTCTAATAAAGGATTAAGAGTTAAATAATTATGTCGCGATTTCGTCATTCGCAGTTCTATGAGAGCGTGTCTCTTTTCATCATATTTCCCGAAATCCCGATTTCCAAAATTCCGATTCATAATTCACGATAAAACTAAAATAATTTTGTTTTGACCTTAACCTTGATTACTTAGTTAATTAAGATAGGTTAAATCATGACTAAAATAAATGCGCCATCGCGATTTCACGATTTTGGGATTCATGATTCCGTGAGAGCACGTCTCATGTCATTAGGTTTCCTGAAATCCCGATTTCTAGAATTCCGATTAACTTCATAAGGTTGTTGCGCGTTCGAGGCTGGTGGCTTATACTGAGATGGTTGGCTGGGCTCTGGATAAGGTAGATATCCCAACAAGGAGTATTCAGAACGATCAAGGAGCTATCGTCGACTCATTTCAGCTTGAGCACATTCAAGTAATGTATAAAATATCACCGAATTATAAACACACCTTTAATGCTGAATTTTTAGCTGAATTTTAGAGAAAATAATGTATTGAGGCAGACCAGACATACCCCGACATGATTAAAGAATGGGCGAGGTCTGAAGCAAATTTTAGGGCTGATACTCATGGGATTTATGCTACAGCTTCCTTAAACGAATATATGGTTTATGTAGCCATGATTTTATGTAGAATTTTTGGGAGAAAAGATCCCTGTCACTTTCATGCAGACTGGTGTTGGAAGATTGATTGTTGTCATTGATGTCAACCCTAGTCATGGGTTTTGGACCGCAAGATTGATAAAGGTATTTGGACATGAAGGAAAATGCACATGCAT
>ML795817.1:8383-35105 GCA_009831015.1 Picea engelmannii
AATTATCCAAAGTGGTCCCCTTATGGCATAGTTTTAATCATGACCCTCATGGGAAGATGATTTGAAGAAGTCTACAAGAAACCCATAGGTTTTGTCTTGAATCTAGAAGTTGTTTCAAGAATAAGGAAGTGAAGGATAATGTAAATGCAGGTAACACACTCATAGATGGATTTTCCTCATCATGTCATTTCCAATGGTAGGTGGTAATTCACGTAGTTCCTCATAGTTGAGGAGTTATGAGGTCATGAAGTTGTAAGCCCCTAATAACAGTTAAGAAGCCCCTAAATGGTTGCAACAAGAAGTTATAAGTCATTAATTAAAGGGTGAAGTGGTTGTAACAAGAAATTACAGGTCGGCCCAAAATTCAAGTAAAGGAGGTACTTGAAAAAGTATAAATACACATTAAGAACCTCTCATTCTCATCATTCAATCTCGCAATCTCTTGGTACAAGTGTGCTACAAATTTCAGAGGGAAAATGTGTTGAATTTTCATATGAGAGTATATTGTATATGAGATGATATTGTATATGATGTGATGTGATAGATTCATTATTACAATGATGAATGCACCAAATATATACAGAACCTAAAGGCACATGTGGTGACTATCCATGAAAGGATACATCTCTAATAATTATAATAACTATTTATTATTATTATTATTATTATTAGATATATTAATAATATTATTAATAATTAATAATTATATTATTAATTATTAATCTGGGAGAATGTCTTATCGATGTTGTCCAAACATCAACACTCCCTCTCAATGAAGGAGACATTCTGCACCTCAAGCACCTTGATTCCATAAGACTACATCTGGGCCATTCTCCTCAGTCAAATAAGCATGACCACTCTAGAGAATGTCTACCCAATGCTTCTAAATTCAACGCTCCTTAGTTAGGGAGACATTCTACATCACACCAAGATTCTTGATTTTGAACTCTAAGGCCAACCTCCTCTTATACTTGTCAATGAGACTTTGATGTAATCATCCTCGGCATGCACCTAGTTGATGTATACTTCTCCCACATAGCACCTCAGGTCTCCAACGATCCTTTTTAGGTCACATGATCAAGGATAGAGACCACACCTGGTTCATTCTTCTTAGCCAAGTTAGCATGGCCATATGAGAAGAATGCTTGATGCTAATACATAGAGAACATCAAAACCCTAGGTCACTCTCCTTATCTGAGTCAACATGGCCATCATAGGAGAGTGCCTGATGCTAATACATGGATAACATCAACGCCCTGGGCCATTCACCACTATCCAAATCAACATGACTAATCCTATGAGTGAATGTATCATTCTCCTTAGTCAAATCAACATGACCCCTATGGAATAATGTCTTCTTGATGCATCCACTTGGAGAAACATCATCACCTCAAGTATTTTCCACTCCTTGTCAAATCAGCATGACTAAGGAGAAAGACTACGCCTGGGCCATTCACCACTAGAAAAATCAACATGGATAATCTTGGGAGTGAATGTATCATTCTCCTCAGTCAAATCAGCATGACCCCTCTAGGAGAATGTCTTCTCGATGCTACTCATCAATGGATGTGTACTGGAGATTCACAACTCCCTTCTTCATCATGTCTCGAATGAAGTCCTACAAGAAAATTCTGAAGCCACACCACTTCATGGCATACAATACTAGCTCCTATATCCTTTTCCTCTGTTGTCCTTTTGACTGGCTTCCTTCAATGAAATAAGGGAATCCTCTATGGGAGGTCTCATATCTCCTTAAGGTCTAGCCTCTTGTGTGCTAGTCCTGGAGGATGTCTCTCCCATATGAATCTAAATCTGAATAGGAATTCTTTTTGAATGAAAGTCTCTAAGCAACTGACTCTCTCTTAGATCAGGCTCACTTTGAGTCTGCATGCTCCTCTAAAGCTTGACTCCCTTTGAGGCTATATAGTATTTGGAGTCATATGATCCCTCTTCATGTGTTGATCTCCTCTTCTTCTTAATTACATGGATGTGAAAAACTATATATAGTGACCCTGCAAATGATATATGATATTACTTTAGTAAACTCTAGAACATTACTAAGTAATTACACTTAGAAAATTTCAACTACTTAGAAACTTTCATTTCTTCCTTAGATCACTTCTCATGTGTGTGAGAGAAAAATATGTGTCTATTGTTGTGTCTTTTAAGTGTATTTTTATAGTAATATTAAATTGATCCAAAGAGACACGTCTCTTTGAAAATTAAATTTAAAATTAAATCAAATTTTATTTCTTATAAATAGTTGGAGAATACCTCTCGTAACTACCCAACGATTAATTTTAATTTGGTTTTAATCCATCCACATAATATTTTTACTTTGTTAAATTGTTCCTCCATAATTCATGCGATTATTTTCATAAATATAGGTAGAAGTAAATATGCAATACATTCTTCATATTTAGGTAATTAGACATTTTTACTAGAAATTACTTCCCACCATAATTTATGGAATTATTTCTATAAATTAGGTAGGATTAAAAATAAATGTTGTACATAGAGATTGTAATAACCCCATAAATTTTAACATTCCCAACATTTTACTCTACTCTCATTTTCCTGGGCCCTCCTGTGAGGGAGTCAAGCCCAGTCTCGCTCTCATGCCATGTTGAATTTTCATATGAGAGTGTATTGTATATGAGATGATATTGTATATGAGGTGATGTGATAGATTCATTATTACAATGATGAATGTGCCAAATATATAGAGAACCTAAAGGCACATGTGGTGACTATCCATGAAAGGATGCATCTCTAATAATTACAATAACTATTTATTATTATTATTATTTAATAATATAATTATTAATTATTAATCTGGGAGAATGTCTTCCCAATGTTTTCCAAATATCAACAAAATTAAGTGAAGAAGAGCAGAATTTCAAGGGAAGATGAAGTCTTGTGATGATGTGTTCTAAGGTATGTTTGTAAAAGGTCATCTTACCATTTTATCTAGAATTTTTTTTTCTAGAATGATTCAGATAGTGAAAATTGGATGCAGTTGAGACATCATAGAAAGGTAAATGTGGTAAAAATTTCATCTTTTGGGTCATTGTATTTTTGGAGTTACACTCTGTGGAAGATTGTGTTTTTTACTAGTCCTGAAACTAGTCTCAAACACGTGTTATGGGTAAAATAGTCATAACTTCTTCATATAGAATCCCAATTCTATGAGACCAATTGAATTGGAAATATTACAATCTTTAGTATCTTGTGTGCGAGTTTTAGAATAAGATATCAGATATTGAGCACGTGGAATGTTGTACAAGTTCACTCTCCAAAATAGGTTAGAATTCAGGAAGGTCTGCCACTTTCTCTATAACTTATGTTATGGGAAGTTTCATACCCTAAAATTTTGAGGAGATGGAGGCAATATCTCATAGTACATGTGGTTAACATTTCATACATTGTCTCACAAAATTTTTGGAGATATGATCTGTGGAATTCATAGTTCCTGAACGATCTAAGAATATGTTTCAAACAAGTCAGCTTGGAACTTTTTCTATAACTTCTTTTCTGGGACTTTGCAGACTTTCAAAATTTTCAGAGGTCTGAAAATACATAAAGAAGTGCCTCAGGTAGAAATTTTAGAATACGAAATTGAAAATTGAGCTCGTGGTGAATCTTACAAGTTTGCATATTTGAGGTATGTTTTGACACATGATTTGAGCCATACTTTTGGTACATGTTTGAGGTACATGCTTGAGGTATGTCTTGGTGATGTTGGTACATGTTTGAGGTACATGCATTGGATGTTGTGGTACATGCTTGAGGTATGTCTTGGTGATGTTGGTACATGTTGAGACACATATTGATGCTATCATGGCACTTTGTTAGAGACATATGTTTTCTATCTTGGTATCTAATTTGGTATATGTCATGGAGATGTTATCATATGCTTGAGGAACTTCATTGATTATATCTTATGGTACATGGTGTATGGCATGATTGAGACATATCATGAGTGATACAGTGTATGGTTGAGGCACATGCTATGGTATTGGTTTTTTTTCATGAGTTCATGATGATATGGTACATTGCTAGAGGCACTTCTTGGTGATATTGGTACATGGTATCATTCATGGTTGATGCATGATATGGTATATGTTTGATACATGGTTGATGTACATGGTTTATGTACATGGTATGGTACATGTTATGGTACATGGTTTATGTACTTGGTTGATGTACAAAGTTGATGTGATAGTGACAATGATAGATTGATGTGATAGTGGTAGTCACAAGTTGATGTGGAAGTGACAGGTTGGATGATTGGTTGGTCATCAGTGATAGGTTGATGTGACAGTGGTAGTCACAGGTTGATTTGAAAGTGTTAGTCACAGGTTGATGTGAAAGTGAAAGTGATAGTGGAAGTGACAATGACAATGATGCGTTGGTAGATGTATTGGTGATAGTGGAAATGACAGTATCAGTGGTAGTGATAGGTTGAGTCTACACTTATATTTTAGGGTGGTAGGATGGGGAAAGGAAAGTGGGTTGTATCCTCCTTCCAGTTGATGTCGGAGAACATAGGGAGTTGGAGCTTCCTTCAGGTTGGAGCTTGTAAATCAAGGGGTTGTAGCCTCCTTATAGTTGGATCTAGATAATTCAGGGAGTTGGAGATTCCTTAAGGTTGGAGCCTCCTTTCTGTTGTATATGGAGAATTCAAGGAGTTGTAGATTCCTTCAGATTGATGCCTCCTTCCAGTTGGTTCTAGAGAATTGGGAAGTTGGTGCTTCCTATGAATGTAATATTGATATTTATAAGAAATCATTTTGTGGTTTTATCCAATTTGGATTTCCATGTAAATTATGGTGTATTGTGTATCTGATGTGATATTGTTGAATGGTACTGCTTCTGGCTATATGCTCATGATATATTGAACGCAATCATAAAATATATACTACTGATAAAGTTGAAGTTTATATATTGTTATTGAAAGTGGTAAAAAGTGATCATATTTATTCACCACCCCATCTCGGTATTCCAATAATTGGTATTAGATGCAGTCCTTCAAGAAAATAGTTTAACCACTAGAAGGTATATCATGGATTCCAAAGATAATGGAATGTCGGGATTCATGAAGTGCACAGTAAATGGAACACCAATATTTGATGGACAAAATGGTATGAGCTATGATATATGGATCATTAGGATGAAAGTATTTTTACAGGAACATGGGCATGATGTTTGGCACTCATTTGTTACAAGATACACTATTTCAAAGAAACCAAATGTTGCAACCAAGAAGGAATTGGAGAGAAACAACAAAATAATAATGGATTTCATCTTGGAAGGGTTACCACATCTAGTAAAAGATAAAGTGGGACAATGTTTGTCATCCAAAGAACTTTGGGATAAGCTACATAATTTATACTTTAAGGAATCCCATGCTAAAGAAGAATGAGAATAAATATGCTCTTCATGTCAGATAGATTAAGAAGAAGAAGGTGTAGTAAATATTGAAGTAGAATTAATCAATGCTTTAGACGATATGACGAAAGAAACAAGGAAGAACAAGTCAATCAAGGAAGAAATCGAGCTAAAGAATGGGTCTCAAAATCCCAACTCTAAAGAATTCCAACAGATGATTACAAACCTAAAATTTCAAATAGAAAAATCTAGAAGGATTGAAGAAGCATGCAATAGTCATTTGAAAGAAAAGTAGTTTATGGAAGTTGAAATAGTAGCACAAAGAAAGGAAGCGGAAAAGAGAGAAAATTTTTTGAATAGACATATCAAGGAAAGATATTAGGACTTAAATAAGATTGAAGAAGAATTTAGTCAACAAGAAAGAAGACTTGAAGAAGAAATTGTCTCTTTGAAGACGAAACTTGAAGAAGCAAAGAGAAAGGAAGAAGTCATGAGTATCCAGATGATGAAGAAAGAGGAATAATGTGAGAAACTTGAAGAAGAAGTTGTTAAATTAAGATTTAAAGTTGTCAAGCTCAAAAAGAACATTGAAGAGAGAGGAAGCTCCACAACATCAGTAAAGAAAGTTGAAGAGAAATGTTACGAGTTACATGAAAGGAAGAATGAATAGAAGGCTAAGAGTTATGCAAAAGTCATCAAAGACTCTATTAAGAAGGAATAATGCAAGCCCTCAAAGGAGAACATTCCATAAGTGAAGAAGACTCAAGAATAAGACTACATAAGAGATGGATATCAAATAAGACCCTCCACTTTCAAGTATCAAAGAAGCGTCAATCATTATGAAGGAAACAATGGAAGAGAACATTGTGATCAACCAAGACATGAATTCAGAAGGAATATATTAAAAATAAGATCATTCACTCCCATTTATCAAAATTTCCTTTATGGTAATTGTTTTAATTGTACTAACTTTGAACATAAAGTTGTAGATTGCAGAGCTTATGGAAGAAATGGTCAAGCAATAAATGTATATATGGCCCAACACAATATTGAATGTTATAAATGTCACAACCATGGAAATATAGCACGTGAATGTAGAAGCATGATGTATACTTCCATGAAAGAGAACATTGATATCAAATATAAGAAGGTTTGGAAAAGAAAACAAGAACAAGTAAAGGAAGAACAAATGAATGAAGAACACCCAGAAGTCATACTCTCAGTATTTACAGTAGTACAAGATCAAGATAAATCTATAGGAAAAAGGAAGATGCCAGATACACGAAGGTTTGGAGAAGAAATAAAAAACAAGAAGAACAAGTGAATGAAAACCAGGTCCCATAGATCGTACTCACAAGATTTACAACAACGCAAGATCATGATGAATCAACAAACAAAGATGAAGATGTCAAAATACAGGAAGAGGATGGAGATGAAAAGAATGTCAAAAATCAAGAAAAGGATAAAATGGAAGATGCTAGAATACAAGTCAGAATTCAGGAAATGATGAATCCACAGATGAAGAGGAAGATTAGTCTGCATCAGAGAGGATATTTTTCCGAGACATTCGACTTGGAGACTCCTAGTAAATATGAGTATTGAACCGAGGGAGTCTAAGAAGAAAATCTATAGATCAAAGAACTATATTTCAAGAAGTTTGAAGTGTTTGCATAATTTTGGAAATCATATTCAGAGTGGTTTCCTGATAGAAGTGTAGAATGATAGTTTGATTGTTTGAGGAACAACTTTCATAATACAATTCTATGCAGGTATCAACTGACAATTGCGAATAATATTAGTGGAACATTTTTTAGGCATAGATTCATTATTGTATAAAGGATTCCAGGAATGTATTCAGACATGAATATATTCAGTACATATTATTGAAAACATGTAGAGTCTGATTTGCATATTAAATAGACAACTTAAAAGAAGAAAATAAGATGTTGTGATCAGTTGCAACAAATGAGTCAACATTTTATGCAGTTGAGTAGAAGAGTCATGAACAATTTTATGACATATGGACATAGATGGATTCATGAGAGATTTGAAAGGTCTAAACAAATATATGACAGTGGATGAAAGAATATTAACAATTGGAATCAGTGGAATCAATTGACTCACTGGACAAATGGAATCGATTAGTCATAGGAAGGAAATAAGTAAAAGGAATGACATAAAAGGGAAGATAAACCGTCAACATAAGTTATATTGTCAGATGAAAGTAGGTTCATTGATGTGAACTTGAAAATACATGCATATTTGAAGTCAATTAACTTGGAATTATTTTTATATATGTCAATGAATTACAAGAGGAAGAACCAATGGACAAGAATCCATGAAAGAGAGGAAAGGAAGTATATACAAGAAGCCCCATATTGATGTACATGAGATGTTGAAAATAAGTCAAGGGGAGAGAAATAATTAGAGAAAGAGATCAGGAAGGAAATATCATAAGCATGAAGATAGGGGGAGCACACGAAGTAAGATAAATATTGTCCAAAGAAGGTATACCGATAGGAGGAGTTACCCTTTTCCCATGATGTCAAAGGTGGAGAAAGAGAAAGATTAGAAGAATGAAGACATGGGGAGCATCCCTAAGGGGAGATACCCTTTTCCATTGATGTCAAAGGGGGAGATAAACATGAGGAAAGAAATATCATGAGAATTGTTCACATGTGAAGTATGAGTGTTGGAGTATGAGTTTTTCCATGAATGCCAAAGGGGTAGATTGTTGGATAGTTGGTTGTCATTGATGTCAACAAAAGTGTTGTCATTGATGTCAACAGATGTGATGAGTGAATTTGAAGAAGTCTCCAAGTCGTTCCCCTATGGTGTAGCTTTAAGTAAGGACCTCATGGGAAGATGCTTTGAATAAGTCTACCAGAAACCCAAAGGTGTGGTCATGAAGCCTGAAGTTGTTTCAGGAATAAGGACATGAAGGATAGTGTAAATGCAAGTAACACACTCATAGGAATTCTTCTCATATGTCCATAAGTATTTTAAATACATACATCATAAGGAATGATAATCAAAATAATAATATAATATTGTAAATAAATTATCTATTTCAATAGTGTTACACACTTATTTCTTACACTTAAGTGAGAGAGTGTTTCTCATGATCCCCAGACATGTCGGTAGAGAAATTTATCATATGAAGGTCAAAATAATATGTGCACATTTAATTTTCATTTTTATTAAAAAAGGGAAATTAATTTAGTGTGAGAATGCACCTCACATCTAGTTTCTTAATATCAAGGAGAAGTTGAGAGTTTCATGGATGGTTGAGAGATTTTTTCAAACCAATATCCTAATTTGATGGATCTTGAGAGATATTTCCTCCCTAAAATCCTTGAGAGGTATTTTCTCCCTAAAAATATTGGAGATCCCAATTTAGTGGATCTAGTGAGTGATCTTCTCCTTGGATTGTTGAGTTAGTTCTCAAATCGAAAATTATTTAAATTCCTTATGTGAGAGCTTAAAGGGGGGGAACTTGGGAATATCATACCTCTGATATTGTGACATTCAAGAGAGTGAAGATAATAGTTCATAGCATCATACCTATCGTCTTGTTACATGAAGGGGATGGAAAAAGGAGAGCTTGGAGGAACACTAGCACAACATCACAAGGTTGTAAGTTTTTCCATGTTTTCCATTATTAATATATAACTTGGCCTATTTTTCTTAATGTCTACATTGTTCATTTCATGGATGTTTATCTTTGTCTTTTTTAAGTCAAGCATAGATAAATATACTTTCGTCTAAATATATATAGTAGTAGAAGAGGATTGTCTCATCTCTTGCAGTATGGATACTTCCATACTAGGAGCTTGGAGATCAAGTTCAACAGTTGGAGTAGTGAGGACAACCTACATGAAAGAGGTAAGCCGTCTACCTTTTTCTCTTTATATCTCTCTTTTGATTTCATTAATGAACATATAAATTAGTCTTAAGGGGAAGTTAGTGTCTATTTTTTTTCCTTTTGTCTTGGATCGAAGGAAACCCAATCCAAGGGGGATTTTACCTATTTGCAGGGGGATTTCACCACAACAGAAAAATGGCGACCATACTGTGGAAGAAATTTGATGTTTTCCTCGATTTCTATCTCTCTTGAATTATGTTCCTTTCTTGACATTTCTGGTTATTTTCTTGTTATTTGAACTCTTCCTTTTCCCTCATGTTCATTGGGAAGTGTACAAAGGCAGTAGCTTGATCTTTGTTGAATCTGGGAAATTTTTTATGGCTTTTTAACAACTTCCACGTTTCAACACTCCCCTATAGTGGCCTAAAGAGCGTTGAAAACCCTATTCAACACTCCCTAGAAGTGTTTTAGGAAGAATTAACCTATGTTCAATGCCATGCCTAACTTATTACAAGAGCATTTATCTCCTTCCTGGGTCAGTTTTAAGCTCATTTTTCCTCTTTCTTCTTAGATTATTGATTCAGAGCTTTACCTCAGAGTCTTTGATGATTGGTTATTACTTTGTTTGATTGAAAGAATTGTGTTTATCACTCTTTTTGTCTTTTTTGACTTTGCAAATTCTTCAAAATTATGGAATGAGCATGTTTTCCTTGGGCTAACCTGATCCTTTGGTCAAAATATGTCTTACTAGTAGTTTGATCCTCATCATGAAGGTTATCAAACTTCTGTTATCTTGATTTCAAGACTTTCTAAGTGTTTCACTTGATTGATTTTGAATTCTTCTTCATTGATTTAGGATTGCAAGGGTTTCTATGAGCATTGTTTTTGAGCTTCATATTGTATTCTTTGGAAAGCTTTTGACCATTTGAATATTATAAGCTCTATATCTTTAATGAAACTTGGCATTTATCTTTGATTTCCTTTCTCTTTTTATATATTTGGGTTCTTGTTTGAACTTGTATTGGAAGCATTCCTTCATTTGCATTTTTTGAGTTCTTGTTAACATTTTGAGTGCACAATTTGTTTGGATCTTTTTTTCTTCGTGTTCCTTTGTATTAGCATTGAATTATTTCATTTTAATTGAAAGAAAAGAAGCATAAAGGACTTGCATTTGATTTGATTTCACTGCATTAAGAATCAAACAAAAATAAAATTCTTGCATTCTAGTTAGTGGGTGGAGCATGAAATTGAGCTTGCATTTTAAAGAAAAATATCGTGTATCCCACACTTTTTAGCCAAGAATTATGTATCCTACAGTTTCTTTGACTCATTTATAAAACACCTTTTTCGTTCAAAGAGCATTTCATGTTTCTTGAATTGAATGTTACACTTGTTTCTTTTCTTGAGGCCTCTTTCTCCTTTCTATAGATAGTGTTATAGTCCAAAAATGTCACATCTATGCATCCAAGACATTGGCCCGTCCATTTTCATACTTTGTCAAACATATTGTTGAGGTTTCCTTATAAAAAACTATTTTTTGGATAATGTACATGCCCTACTGCACTATTAGCCTGCGTACACATGTGTGTTTCATGCTAGTTATCTCACGTACATATTCTTGTTGCATGCTAAGTAGACTGCATTTACCTCCAAAAGTTGCAAAAAGTATAAAATTGTGCGAATTCTGGCGGAGTTTATGGGATATGAAGGATTTCGTAACCATTTTACCCCTTGTAGCCCATCCCCAAACTAAATAATCATATTATTATCATATAAAAAGAGGTCTTGGGGAGTCATTTAGACACATGAATAAGAGAATAAGAAAACTCTGCCAAAATCATTTCCCTCTCATTGCCCAAGTTTTTCATCTTGCTCTGAGTTTTAGCCTCAACTTTCCCCTCCAACCATTCTCCCTATGAAACTTTTCCTTCTTCCCTTGATGGCATGTTCGTTGTGAGAATTCTATGTGGGATTGGTGCACTTGGAGCCATGACAGAGGAGCCTGAACTTGGTTTGTAGAGTGGTGTTTGCAAGAAAAGGTTGTAACCTTTTATCTTGTATATGAATAAAAGAGATTATCTTTGTCCCAAAACCCTATGTCTACATGTTCTTGTTAATTTGATCATTTATATATATATTTAGGCTTTTAAGTTATTGCTAGAGTTTGTATATGTTGTTGCATTGTATTATTAACCCCTTGTAGGTCAACTTTGGGAGGAGATCTGTAATCTAAGAGTAAACAACAAGTGGAAGAGGTCTACATCAACTGTATGGATTCAAGATGCACTTCTTAACCTTCTCGTCTCTCTCTCTCTCTCTTATCACTTAGTCTATATTGTTTTGGGGTATATTAGAGATAAGTCAGTCTTTTAAGGGAGTTATCACTCTACCTATTCCTTAGACCCATTTTAGGGGGAATTTCCCCATAGTAGAATTGACAACTCCACTGGGGATTCTCTCTAGGGTCTTAGTGAGAGATTTTGGTTTGATTTGATTTTTTAGTTTCTTTTGAGTTTTCTAAAGTTTTATGAGTTAGTTTGGGTCTCTAGTCACCATCCACGTGCCTACCATCTTCCCTTGCCTAGTTGTTTGTCCAAACATTTTTCTTTTTTGAAAATTTTCAAAGTTGTATGCACCCTATCCTCTGTATATAACACATACATACGTGTTATCCATAGTATATAGCATGCGTACATACATAGGTTGCTCATGTACAACACATGTATCTATGTTTTGGAAGGGTTTTTACAAAAGACTTTTCTTTCCTGATAAGAAGCTCTTTGTTTCTCAGGTCTTCCTGAACTCTTTAGGGTCTTTGTTGATTATGTTTGGTTGGGTTAAAGGCTCATACTATCTTGCCTTTTGTAAAGAGTCTTTGTTGTTTCTTTATTTCTTAAGCATTATATCCTCCTGTGGATTCCATTGAATCCCTGCTTTCAAGCAGTGGCTTAGGGTCTATGTCAATCTTGAGTTTTTCTTCTCTCTCCCTTGTTTGTGCTTTGAAAAACAAAAAAATATCATTTGCTTGTTATTTTATTTTCTTAGCATTCAAAATAAAAATAAAAATGTTGTAGTTCATTAACTGCATTTGCATTTTTTTTGGTATTTGTAGCATAGGTTGTTTATTACAAAAGAAAAGAGTTCCATTTCCAAATTTCCTTCTACATTGCTTCCTTGAAAGTTTAGTAGTTTTCATTTGCATTGTGAAATGAAAAGCACATTCTAGGAAAATATTTACATTTTAGGATCTTGGACTATATTTCAAAACTTTTCACTTACAAAGTTTAAAAGCCATTTTTTTAGTTGTAGAACATAGTTTCCTTTCTACACGAATGTTCTAAAAGATTTTATTTCTTCTCTTTCATCTCTTAAAATCACCATAAGTTTCACTTCCATACCATTTTGAGTAAATTAAACCATTTAAAATCAATGATTAACACTAAAATCAACTAGACTTTTGTTTGTAGAGTTCACCAAGTAGTCTAGGCTTTACGGCCCTTAAATAAGTGTGGAGATGAAACTCTTCAAGGTCGCTTAAACAAACATAAGAGTCTGTCATAGGGAGTGTGGAAGTTTAGTTTCGTAAGCGTCAGTCAGGACCCCCTCTAACAAAGGGGCTAAACATGAGGTCTCGTGAGGAAATGTAGAAGAGATAACCCCTCCAATGTTGGACCAAACATAATGGGGATCGTATATTAAGGGTTGTTCTTGGGATTTTTGTTGACCGCATTTGAATATGGAGCTTCATGGACCTTGAATCCATTAGGGATCCTTGTTTGTCTTCTAGACCATTTTCCTTCGATACCCTTGAAAGGATTCAGACTTTGTTATCCTACTCATTACGATCAACCTGACTGTCGATTGTACCCACTTGGTAACTAACTACGAGATAAAAACTTAGTTTCCTTTTTATAGGGACTTACAAAGTTGACTGTGGGGGTATACCATGGTACCTAGGGCAGACGTTGAATCACACTTTGCAGAGTATACCCAGAGGGTGTTTTTGTGTTCAAGTTACACTTGTACCAGTAAGTTTCTCTAATGTTGATTGGCGTAAATGTTCTTCCTGCCAGTACTTTGATTGCTTGATTTTCCTTTAGGAAATTTTTTAGTGTGTGCTTTATGTTTCACACTAGCTTAAACTTAGAGTGTCGGTTGATCATTTAAAAAGGTGGAAGATCAATAGTTACACCATTCATGTAGGCTTCAGGGCCTGCCACTGGTTAATTTGGAGCCACCTCCGCCACCGCTGAGGCAAAGGCTAGATTAAGAGGGTTCATTTGAAGTGACCAGGCCACTGAAAGTTGTGCCCAATCCTGCTCCTAGAGAAGACACACCTACACCAGAGGAGTCCACCATTTATGACCTTGAAGTTGAAGGATTCAGGCCCACAAACCCTCTGATCACTGATTTATCAGTGCTGCTTCTTTTTCAGATAGTCCCTCCTAAGGTGACTTAATCTGTACACCATTTTGTTAGACGAGCAACGATGGAAATGAATAGCACTACCTCTTCTGGGATCCCTCATACTCCCATATCGACTGTCATGGGGGGGGGTTGTTGTGCCTCCTCCTCCACCTCCACCTATCAGGACTATGATTTTCGAGACACCTATAACTTCAGGCAGTGGCATGGTCCCCTCAACTACTTTGACAATTGTTCCTTCTATTTAGAACATGTCTGGTGCTCCCTTTTGTATGGGATGTTGGGTTTTGACTCTAGTTTGACCTTAACCTACTCTACTCTACATATTGTTGGTATAGGTAAAGGGATTTATAGTTCTCCCTTACAAGGATCTTTCGTGGGCACCACTGACTCATTTAATGTTATCCCTTATGGTGGGGGTCATATCCCTCCTTCGTCCCCTTTGCTTAGAGGTGATTTCCAGTAGCCATTCAGGCTTAACACCAGTTTCATCTTGTTTAGTGGAGGGATTCACGGGCCTGAGTCCTATATGACTCCGGTAGGGTCTATGCATTTTTATTTGTTTGGTGCATTTGGAAACAATAATTTCTCATCGTTCGCTTTCTCATTAGGGGGAAACCCCATATTTGGTCAACCAAACCCTATGCAAGGATTCGTTCCTTCACAAGGAGCAATGATAGAAGTTTACTCCTCACAAGGTATTGGAAATCCTTGGCAGGGCTGGTTTCCTTCACAAGGGTTTCGATCGGGGGAAACCCCTCCCACACTCAGTGGAACCCTGGGAAGGGTTCAGTACCTATGCCAGGAGTTTTGACTTGGAGAATACCCAACTGATGTCCTTGTAATACCTTACAGAGAGAAATCCCTACACAAGGTATGTCATCCAACTACGTGAATCTTTCGGCGATGCAGAATCAAGCGTAAACTCCTTTTATTGGTCAGGGCCACCATGGTTTCTACCAAAACCCTGGTCAACAGGAAAAAATTTCCTAGAAACCTGGTGCCAGTCAAAATCCAAGCCCTTGTTTTCCTTTGGATCCACCAAAACCTAGAATACTTTTCCTGGAAACTCTTGATTTTCCAGACTTGTCAAGGTTGTTGAATGATCCGATCACTCATGATCCGCGTTGGCCTCCCATGCTGACTAAGTTTCCCTCGGACATCCCTAAGTTTGAAGGCAAGCTTGGTGAATATCCAGGTGATCATGTTATGAAATTTAATTTATGGTTCTTATCCAACTAGCTAAAGGATGAATCCATTCATTCACATTTATTTCAATGTACTCTTATAAGGGGTATTTTGAAATGGTATATCGAGCTTGATAGCTCAAATTATGCTTACTTTAACAACCTGGATATGCTTACTTTAATGACTTGGCTATGGTGTGCATTCGATGAATACCAAGGGTGACCAACAATCCGAAGGAAAGAGGAAATCTAAAGAAAAACAAGGGTAAGGGGGATAAGAAGGCTATGAATAATGTTGAAGAGGGTAAACACAAAAAGAGGAAGGTGAAGTTTTTGTCTAAGCTTTGCACGGACGATCACTTGACTCACTAATTACCTCAGCTTGAGGTGGCCCAAAATATATTGGCACAACAACAACCTGTTGTGTTAACCAACCCTTTCCTACAAGGGAAAAATATCACTCAATCTTCCTCATCCACGAATGTGCCCGGGGGAAATCATGGAGCGCCTGCACATAATTCTAATAATGGAGCTGAAAATGTATACATGATGAGATCATATACTCATCTGTAGACTAGGGCTCATGATTACAGAATGCCAGAATCTGCTGACAAGGGAAAAGAAGCTTCCAACCCACCGACTCCTCTTTACATTGAGAATACCATGGGAGAAACTATGACTCACACCCCTAAAGGTGCATTTAAGAAGACTTCTCATAACCCGAACGTAAGGGATTCTCAAAAATACTCTATTGTGGAGGATCTTGCACAAACTCCTTGTGCAATGTCTACTCTAGAAGTTCTCCAGAGTTTCCCCTCGCAGAGGAAATCATTGTTGTCTGCCTTGGGAGTTTCCAAGACTACTAATTCGAGAATAATTGTTTTTTACCCTACCGATTATAAACCTCGTCTTCCTCACCACGTTGCTTTTCAAATAGTACTGGTTTATGCCACGAAATCGTTGACATGGAACATTTTTTGTACGGTGGTATATGAGGATGCCTCGACTTACGTGATGTCATTAGCATGTTGGAAGGCCACTAGACAACCTGATTTGTCTATGTCGCCGACGTTTCTAACAGTGTTTGATGACCGGTCTTTTATATCACATGGAATAATCCCCTCCTTCCCCATGCAATTGGAGGGAAAAACCATGTGCGTCGAGGTAGAAGTAGTCGATGCGTCTCTCAAATATAATCTTTTGTTAGGGCATAGTTGGACCTATGCTATGACAACAGTTGTATCCACCGTTTTTTAGGTCTTATGTTTTCCTCACAAAGTTTGGATCGTAATTGTTGATAAGTTATCCTTCTCTCATCCTAACCCTTCATCAGGGGCATCCACGGTCCCGATGATCGAAAAACCACAACTCGGTATCATCAACATAGGTGTTAGATTGTTTCCATCTCTAATGGGGACTTTTGATTATCTGCCACATTGGAATGATGTCAAGTTTACTTCAGCTATCCCCGATGAGTCGAGGGTTGTGAGATTTCAAGTCGCTTCTTTTCGAACAAATTACTTTAACAACCCATGGAATTTACCTTCCCCATCGACTTCGATGGAAGGGGCAGGGAATATTGGAATGGCTATACCTTTATCTACTATTGAGGTTGCATACACCATTGTCCAAAAAGCCTCGACCAACCATGATCTGACTACCCCATAGGAGCTAGATCCCATTCTGGAGCCTATTTGGGCTCAAGACTCTCTTGCTACTCATGATCCTTTGGACTTAGTCTTTCCCTTTGACGAGATGATTTTGAAGGCAATGACTGGGCCAGATAGACCTTAGGAAGATCGCCACATATCTTATTGTTTACTCGTGCTGAGGAGAATAGAAGCATGGTAGTTCACTACAACCGTGAATGGATATGCCACTTGTCATGTTAACCCTATAGCCATGCACGAAATATATTCCGAGGGAAACGTGGAGAGTATAGATGAAACAATTCCTATTGACATCTATAGAACCCCTAGCGTCATTGAAAACGTCTTCGTCAGAGCATATTTTTCCTCCGAGGAGATTCATATCTATACTGAATTATTTAAAGAGTTTTGCGACATTTTTTCCTGGTCATATGAGGAGATGTCAGGCATTGACCCATGTATAGTTTAACACAAGATTACAACTTACCCAGATGCTAATATTGTTCGACAGAAGCTTTGTCTAGTCAATCCTCACAAGGAAGTGGTCATCAATGCTCAGGTAGAGAAACATATTAAGGATAGTTTCATCTATCCAGTGTAGTTGACGGAATGGGTGTCGAACATTTTTCCTGTCAACAAAAAACAAGGTACGATTCGTGTGTGTATGGAATTTCTTGATCTGAATAAATCTTGCCTGAAAGATAATTTTCCAACCCCGTTCATTGATTAGATTGTCTATGAATGTGCAGGCTATGAAGTATTTTCTTTTATGGATGACTTTTCTGGGTACAACCAGATTCAGATCAAACTCGAGGATCAACATAAAACGACATTTATATGTCCTTGGGGTACATTCGAATACAAAAAAATTCCTTTTGGCCTTAAGAACGTTGGAGCCACTTTTTAGCAGGCCATGTCATTCGACTTCCATAATCTTAAGCATATAGTCAAGGCGCATCTTGATGATCTGACATCGCGTTCTCGTAAGATATCCGATCATCCCGCCCACTTACGAATCATATTTGAGAGGTGTTGCTACTACCATATTCTCCTTAATGGAAATAAGTGTATGTTTTGTGTAACATTGGGTCACTTGTTAGGTTTATTGTGTCAACTAAAGGGATCATGGTCGATCCTCTGAAGGTTGAGGCAATAGAGCGATGTTCACAATCAAATTTTGTAACCTTTCATCTTGTATATGAATAAAAGAGATTATCTTTGTCCCAAAACCTTATATGTACATGTTCTTGTTAATTTGATCGTTTATATCTATATTTAGGATTTTAAGTGATTAATAGAGATTTTATATGTTGTTGTGTTGTATTCTTAACCCCTTGTAGGTCATCTTTGGGAGAAGATCTGTGATCTAAGAGGAAACACCAAGTGGAATAGGTATACATCAACCGTAAGGATTCAAGGTGCACTTATTAACCTTCTCTCTCTCTCTCTCTCTCTCCCTTGTCACATAGTCTAGATTATTTTGGGGTAGATTAGAGATAAGTAAGTCTTTTAAGGGATTTATCACTCTACCTATTCCTTAGACCTAGTTTAGGGGGGATTTCCCCATAGAAGATAAGCTTCATTGAAAATAAATATTGCATTCCATTCATGTTCTCTTTTGAATTCTTCTTGGAGTTAGAGTGATAACACCATATAGTTCACTTCCATTTACCCTTTTGAGTAACAACAACCATAAAAGGAACAAGGTATCTAATCTAAAATCAACTAGACTTTTTCTTTATTAGGAAACGATCACAAATCTAGGTTGTAGGGCCTTGGTTGTAGGGTGGAGAATAAATTCTCCAAGGCCAATGAAAAAAACTAGGAACACTAATGAGCGAAAATACATTAGTAACATGAAGTATTTTTTGGGAAATACCCTCTAACACAGGATTCAAGTGGTGGGAGAAATTGAGAAGATTTCTTGGACCGGTCCCCAAAACACTCTCTCAGTTGGGTTACGTGAGTCAAGGGGGGAATCTTAGTAGTGGAAAGTCCTCGAGGTGACACAACTATCTGAGTTGTTTTGGGTATAATACATTTGTCTTATGTTCCCTTCCCATTCATAGAAGCCCTCTCCCATGACCATTTCGTCCAACCACCAAGCGCGAAGTGGTATCCCTAGTTTCTTTTCCTAGGTTACCTTCCCAGGTGACTGCAGTGGTGGTACTGTCAGTACCTGAGATAGACATGCAACACATGATTTTGGCTCCTTAGGAGGGTACTTGGTTATGTTTGATACTTTCACCTATGGAAGTCCATTACGGAGTAGTTGTGGGTAACTATCTCTCATTTCTTCATTGAATACCTCACCTCCTATCTCCGAAAGATCCTTACTTCTTTTCTCTCTGTTACAAGAGAATTGTTTTCTTGCTCTTTTCTTATAGGGAATTTAGTAATGTGTTCTCTTTGATTTAGTAGAACCTAGATTGATTATGTGTCTATGGAAACAGTTCTGGAGCCTACCAATCAAGAAACCTCTTTACATGGAGATCCTCGTCCTTTTCCAGGTTTTGGAAATATTGGTCCTCCTTACATTTCAACATTGAGTCTTCCTGGATTCACTATAGGATTACTAGTATGGATGTTTTCCACTCCAGTGATCCTGAATGCTACTAGTGTTTCTAATGCAATCCCTCCACCCCAAGAACATCAACCTTGTGTTGACCCTCTAACTTCTTCGCATGTCAGGTCTTCTTCTCTTTCTTCTTCCTCGTCTGTTGAAAGTATTAATGCTAGTAACCAGGAGGCTAAGAATAAGAAGAAAAGGAAGATTAAGAAGAAGAAAAATAAGCAAGGGGGAAATCAACCGGCCACTCTTAAACATGATGGGAGTTTTGATGATATTGACAAGTCTACCAACACACCTCGTAAGCCTAAATTCCCTTGCAGGATTTGTAAGGGTGACCACCTTCTCAAGGATTTCCCTAGTCTTCCCAAGGTCTTAGAAGTGTGGTCTAGAAGTTCCCAACAACCCACGTCGCTAGCCTCTAAACATCATTCTAATGACAACCCATCAACCAGTAATCATCAGGTTGGGGGGAAAAGGGTCAAGTCAAGATTCATTGATGGTTATGCAAAGAAATGCATTGCACTTACCTTTTCCCGCGTCTAGATGAAGATTCACAATTGTTGGAAGACATTTTTATTTCCCAACAATAACCTCCAGTTTCTTCCCATGAGCCTTCTCCCAACCAACCATTGTTTGATGAAGTGGTCGATATGACTTCATCCTCGGTCGATCCTTCTCTCACCTTTGAGAGTGAAGTTAATAAAGTAGTCAGTCCAATACAATCCTTGATCGATCCCACTCTTTCCTTGGAGAGTGGAGTGGATACCACTAATGTTCTTCTTGTCACTTCATATTTCTCCGAATAAGGGGGAATTTCACCCATTTCAACAGAACCCCCTATAAGTATTGAGGTTATTTCCTTTGATTGGGATAGACTGGAGGAACCTTGACTTCCTTCCTACCTACCTTTCCAAATCCTAGTGCAGGTTTGCGATAAGATCATGGTACATCACATTATTATAGATGAAGGCACTTACGTTAGTATTCTATACTCAACTACTTGGACAGTTATTGGTTCCCCTCAGTTTGTGTCGGTGACCCATCATATGTGGGATTTTAATATAAGATCTAGAAAAGCTTTAGGGATCCTTCCTCATCTTCCCATCATCTTAGGAGGGAAAAATATCTATATCGATGTTATGGTAATCCAAGGTCCCTTGGACTTTGATTTTCTCCTTGGGTGGGACTAAGTTTACGCTATGAAAGATGTCATGTACACACTCTTTTGAGTGATGCATTTCCTTCATAATGGAAACATCGTGATCATTGATGGATTTTCGTTTGTTGGTACTAATCTGACTATTGAACATCCAAATCCCTTGAATGTTCCTTCTATGCAAGTGGTATCCCCCCCACCACAGGTTAATTATATGGCATCATGTCCCATGCCTTCAATTTCTAATGAGAAGGAGCCTCTCACTGCATGCTCATCTTCTTTGGACTTATATATGGTAGTTGACATGGTGAACCACTCAATAGGATATTTGGAGCCTGATATTCTCCTTGTTACCCCTACTAAGTCTCTTTCCATGTAGTCCTTCCAGAGCATTGTTATTTCGTCTGATGAAGATCTCTTGGAATCCATGGTCAAGGGTTACAAACATAGTTCTTTTCATGTGTCAAGATCATTAAGAAAATGAAACAAATGACTACGACCATAGTTATTTTCCTGTGTCAAGCTTGTTAAAAAATAAAATAGACGGTCATGAGCATAGTTCTCTTTCTCTGTCAAGATTGTTAAAAAATGAAATAGATACCCACGAGCATAGTTATTTTCCTATGTCAATCTCGTTAAAAAATGAAACAGATGACTATGAGCATATTTCTTTTCATGTGTCAAGCTCATTAAAAAATAAAACAAATGACTATGAGCATAGTTTTTTTCATGTGTCAAGCTCATTAAAAAATGAAACAGACCCCCCTCCATTTAAGTGGAGTCTTCCACTATATCTCGTACCTAACCATTCATTTCATTCGCCTATGTCAGTTGATCCCCTTTCTTCCTCCCTCTATGGTAAACCTATTCCTATTAGTAGCTAGGATTCGTTTCAGGTGTAGAAGAAGAGTCGACGGATGAAACGAAGCTTAGGGTGCATGTCTCTAGCGTCTGGACATCTTGTTGGAGTTAAGCCACTATCTTATGCCGATCATGATGGGGGAGAAGTACCAACCTATGGACATCATGTTGGGAATAAAACTCACTAATGGGTATCACTTGAGCATAGTTTTATCCTTTGTTTCAAGCTCATGTAAAAAGGAAACCAACCTCAAGCACAGTTTTATGTTTAGTTTCAATCTCATGTAAAAATGAAACCAACCCTAAGAACAGTTTTATTCTTTGTTTCAAGCTCATGTAAAATGAAATTGACCCCAAGCACAATTTTATTCTCTGTTTAAATCTCGTGTAAAAATGAAACTGGCCCCAAGAACAATTTTATTCTTTATTTCAAGATTGTGTAAAAATGAAACCAACCCCGAGCACAGTTCGCTTTTTGTGTCAAGCTCGTTAAAAAATGAAGTAGACGACTGAGCATATTTTTATCATTTTTTCAGGCTTGTAATATCTATATGAAAAATGAACTCTTTGGAGTCTCCTTTAAGCTCTTTTTAGACTCCCTAAACATGAAAAGATTGTCAAGTGAGCTTGTTTCCTTTCACACTCATTAAAA
Organism: Picea engelmannii; assembly: GCA_009831015.1. Lineage (NCBI taxonomy): Eukaryota > Viridiplantae > Streptophyta > Pinopsida > Pinales > Pinaceae > Picea > Picea engelmannii. The sequence goes on from ML795817.1 coordinate 30,142, forward strand.
GGATTTGAAAGGGCGTATATTTGGTGTAATTTTAACCCTTTTTTGAACCAAATGGAATAATTATGAAAATGAATACTATAGTCAACCTTGACTAGAATATTTATCACTTTTATTGTTTTACAGTTTTTTGGGCTTGGGGGACTAATTTATGAAAAAGAACACCCTTGGAGTCTTCTTTAAGAACTTTTCAGATTCTCTAAATGTGAAAAGACCACTGAGTTTACCTTCTTTGGGCTAGTAAAATTATACATTGAAGGACCCATATGGGATATATGGGATCAAACCCCTCCTTCTTCAAGTTCGTTAAAAATGTGATGAGGGACTCATCAAAGATGAGCTATATAGAGCATTTGTTATCCTCCTCAACCTTGTTTAAAAATAAAGAGGTACTCATCGTTCATGGTGGGGGGGGATTGAAAGAAGTAGGTAAAGTTTTTGGAAAGAATTATGGAAATTGTTTTTTGTCTCCCTTGAACATGGCACCCTTTTGCATCTCATATTACAGTTGGGTAATCTTCTTGTCTCTGAGTCAAACCAATCCTATGAGTCCTCATACTCCTTTGGCTCACCCGAAGAGTTCCCCAGTGATTGTTTCACTATGTTTTGGTCTATCTCTCAGTCGAGTCAATGTTTTCAAGTCATTTGTTGTGCCTCATAATGTTCAAGGGAAGTTTCACCTCAAACCAATCATTCTGCAGTATTACCAACTTTCATCCCCATGTCAATCTATACTCATTTAATACACCATCTTACATCACTTTCTGGTGTTTGTTTCATGTCGATGATAGGGGACACATCATGGCCCTCCTTCGACGAGTATATTCCTGTAAGCTTCAACACATTATATAGGAATTAGACTTAGAAACCAGTTAGTACCTTGGATCCTGCACACCTCAATGGAAGGTTTCCTCGCCTTTAACAGTAGGTTTACACCATTGACCTTTGATCGAATGATTCCATGGATGTTTGACCTCAACTCATTTATTCCCATTCGTTGGAATGTACTAGGGTACCTTGGGAGTCATTTTTATCATTGGTGATTTCCCTCACACTTGTTAACGATATACATTAATGACCATTAATCAAGTGGGTTTTACCATGTTCAACATCAAGACATCTATTCGCATGGCTAGAATCATATTGTTTTGTGATCGAGATGAAGAGCCTGGGTTGGGCACTTACTTTGTTATGTGATTTTCCCAAGATGCAATGGAGATCATTTGAGTATATCACACTTAAGTTTCGTAAGTGTCGTACGCACCTTACTAAGTGTCACATGCACTTTATCAAGTGCCATATGCACCTTACTAAGTGTCACATGCACTTTATTAAGTTTCACAAACTTTGATACCGTGGAAGAACATTTTTCATAATCCATAGTCATTCTGGAGGAGAAAACCCATCATAAGAAGGTCGAAACAATGTCTTTTACCTTGAGATTTTGACCATTTTTGAAGTTCAATGCTCCCCTGCTCATGTATAGGGAGCGTTGAACTCTTAACACTCTCCTACCCATGTATAGGGAGAGTTGTCAATGCTTTTTGATTAGTGTTAGGGGAGCATTGAAGTGGTTAGAGGAAATTGAAGTGGTTAGAGGAAGTTGCAACTAATCCACTGTATTCTAAGGGTCAATTCCAAGAGGATGAGGTCAAATATTTGAGTCATATATCATGGCTCCATCTTAAGTAAACTCAATCTCAACTTATGAAGAAAAATACTCAACCATTTCCTAAAATACTTTATGATGGTTAAGCCTCGAAACTCTTATATAATGAGTGCATTCCAAGGTGAAAGTGATAGAGATTTGACAGAACAATATTTATGATAGTGTGAAAATCAAGGGGATAGAAAAAGGAGAGATTGGAGGAATGCTAGCACAACATCAGAAGGTTGTAAGGTTTTCCATGTTTTCCATTATTAATATATAACTTGGCCTATTTCTCTTAATGTCTACATTGTTCATTTCATGGATGTTTATCTTTGTCTTGTTTAAGTCCAAAATAGATAAATCTAGTTCCATCTAAAGATATATAGTAGCATAAGAGAATCATCTCATCTCTTGCAGGAGAGCTACTTCCATACTAGGAGCCTGGAGATCAAGTTCAATAGTTGGAGAAACAAGGACAAACTACAATAAAGAGGTAAGCCATCCACCTTTTTCTCTTTCTCTCCCTCTTATGATTTCATTAATGAACATATAAATTAGTCTTAACGGGAAGTTAGTGTCTATTTGTTTTCCTTCTATCTTAGATTGAAGGAAACCCGAGAAAAAAGGAAAATTTCACCTATTCACATGGGGAATTCACCACAAAAAATAATGTGTAATTCTTTTGAGCATTACTTTTTTTTATTTAATTAACCACAAAATAATGGTAATGGTCTAATATTATATACAACCTAAGTGGGTCTAATGGTTAAGAACATGTTTTTTTCTTTGGAGGTCACAAGTTCAAATCTAGAGGGGGTAGGTTATGTATACCTCCATAGACTTTATCAATCAAATCATTGCAGCTAGAGAGTCCCTTATCTCACAAACAAGAAGATTGCATACACCAATTTGGTAAAACATGTTTGTATGCAAAATATGATATGAAAACATTCAATACCTTCTTATTGACGAATGTGATATAATAGTTGGTGTTTGCCATGATTTTATTTTGATGTATTTTATAATAATTATTTTATATTAAATAAAATTAAATACATCATTGTATATTATTGTTAAATTGTAGTTTAAAGATTAAGTTATAGTATTATTTACATATTATGATTCAAACTTAAATAAATATCATTTTTTTAAAATATATCTTTTATTGAGTTTAACACTTTTATATTAAAATGAAATCATTATATATATATATATATATATATATATATATATATATATATATATATATATATATAAGTAAGAATTTATATATAAGGAGCCTTCAAAAAACCAGAGTTACAAAGTGTGCAGTAGTGTTGTACTGTAATAACTGAACAACCCTATGGGGAACCCAGTTCAGTTAGTCGGTTTTGGGATCAAAATGACTACCAGTCTTACAAAAACTAAAAAACAGAGTGAAAAAGTAAACTAAAGTCATAAGTAAAACACTAATACTGGCCTTCATGAGGCCACAGAAGACCCATGTGCTGGTCATACACTTGGCTTGTAAGCTGGCCAGCTAGGTGGAGAGGTGGCATGGGTTACAAGGTCCCATGGATCCTCTTCGATAGCTACCTCTCTCCATTCCATTTTCTCATGCATGTTGGTGTCTGATTCACCCATTTCCATTCTGTTGTCAGGCCATGTGCCTCCCACTTCCCTGGGCGCATGCAATCCCAGTCCTGCTGCAATGTATGCCCTGGGAGTTTCTCCTTTAGTGGTCGTGTATTCCTCGTCCATGGCCTACCTAGATTCGCCACCTCCTGTGGGAAGCCCCCTTTCACTTGAGTCTCCTATATGTGTGTGCTCTGCTGCCCTCGCTGCTTCTGGTGTGAAGTGGAAGGCTCCCTGGAAGGTGGAGAGGATTTGGAGGAGCGCAGAGGTCTTCCCGTCCAGTAGCTCTAGCCAAAACTGAAGGTCATCCAGGCCCTATCGAAGCTCAAAGACCAACCCATAGAGAATGGCCAAGCTATCCTACAATTGTGAGTCTGGGACTGAATCTGAAAAGGAGTGTGGCCCAGGCTAAGGTTCCTGTAGAAGAGGTGGTGCTTCCAAGGGTGGGCAAGTAGAGGAGGTCTCTGGTGGAGTAGATGTGTTGGCTGGTGAATTTGGTGGTACTGCAGGAGGTGCCCAAGATGAGGAGGCTCTTTCAAGGATGGGTTCTATGTGAAAACCGAGTGAGCTATTAGAGAGTGCCAACCCCTCAAGCCACGAAGCGGGAGGGGAGGAGGTGGCGAGTGGTGCTTGTTCAAACTGCGAGGAATGTGAGGAGTGTGAGGGGGAGGACCCAGGGAGGTTGCAAGCACCCAAGCGAGGACCAAATGAGGTCGCAGTGGTTTCTAGGGTGAGCTTCTCCTTGGCTTGCCTCTTTGTCTCAAAATTATGATGGTCCAGGGGGAGAAGGTGAGCTCAGGAAAAGATCCCAGATGGTTGAGGAGGAGCTGGAGAAAAAGTCGGTTGCAGGAGAGAAAATCGAAGGAGGGAGGCTAGAATGAGGCATGTCTTTGTGGATGATGAAGAAGAAGGCAATGTCTCATGCACAGAGTAATGGCATGTTCAATGAGCAAAGCCATGGAGGGGACAACTTGAGGAGGTCAGGCGCACCAGGCTTAATGGTGCTTGGGACGTTGTATGGGGGAGTTAAATGCATGGGGGTGGTGATGGTGCGTGCCACGCTTTAGTCACATGGTAATCACCATGCTGGTCTCTTCGTGCCTCCTCCAAGTGCCATGTGTCCCACACTATCACCCCATCTGAGGGAAATCATAATAATATATTATTAATAATTCCTTACTAATATAAAATTAATAAATAAATATCAATAATAATAACCTATATATATAACTTCAACAAATATTCACATTTTTGTTACAACATAATACATGTGTGTATGCGCTAACATATTTGTACGAGCGAAAGGAGGGAGAGTTTACGGTAAAGAGTTATTTGTTATTTTTATTGAATAATAATATTAATAACAATCCTTTCGAGGTTTTTTTCAATTTTTTTATATAATCAAAACATCGAAAATTATATATTGTGTATTTAATATTTAATTATTTGAAAAAATTAGTTGTTAAAATCGAGAGGGATCAAATTTTTTCAGGTATAAATCTTTAGCTTTTTCTTAAGTATTGCACTTTAAAAAAGTTTTTTTCTTCGAGAGATTTGATCTCTCTAGGAAAATGGTTAAATTTGATGGATATTTATCCCCTTTTTCCATTTTTAATAGTCAAACACTAGCAATTTTTAAATTTACCCGTCATTATTAACGTTCACTTAATTTTTGAAATCGTTAGCAAAATAAAAAAAAATG
>ML795817.1:53484-73091 GCA_009831015.1 Picea engelmannii
CCTAACTCTAGACAGAAAATGCTTAACATGGACACTGACTTCCTTTCAAATCTATCTAAACTAATACATGAGAAGGAAGGATGACAGAAGTACCTTTTATCGACGTTTGTCCCTGCACGCTCTGAGTTGCACTCCAATCCTTTGCTCCTCGCTGATTTCTGTGGACAAAACAAGATACGACCGCTTCCTACTCTATTGATATTATCTTGAAAACAGATCTATCAATAAATGATAAGTTCATGTGACATTAGACACAAACTAGAAAGAAACAGGCCAAGCGTGTCATATTGATGAGAATAACGACAATAGTACTTACAATCGTAGATGCGAATGCGACAGCTTCGTCGAGTCCTCTTCGTCTAACCCTTTCCTGAAAGATCCACGACCTGGATAACATCATCTTCACTGATCACTCTCCTTTGGTTGACTTTGAGTTTCCTCCAAGATCATAAGTTTCATATCTTGAGTTCTTCCCATCATCTCCAGCACCACTTATGAGATCATAAGTTTGGTGTAATTCTCCATTTCCCATCTCTCTTTCACCATTAGAAAGCTTGCTTATATAGCCTTGGAGAGGCTCTAACCACTTGATATATCCTTGGGGAAGTTGAGGATTTTCCTCCTTCAGTTGAGGATCTGCCCTAAGATCATGGTTGGACTAGGGATTCAAATCCAAATGCCTTCCAAGAATGAAAAGATGCTTCCCCCATTCGTCTCAACAGCTTAACAACTGCCCAGAATAGGTAGCGCTCCCTCAAAAGGGACATCAGAGCGTTGTAGCGCTCCCTAGTAGGCTTTAGGGGGGCGCCAGCGCTCTCAAAATCTATAACGCTCCCTCAAAAGGGCCATGGGAGAGTTATAACACTCCCTGATAGTGTAAGGGAGAGCGTCGGTGCTCCGAGAAGAGGTATAGGGGAGCGCTCTCCTCCAAAACTCAGTTTTTTGGGTGCTTTCAGATGGCAAAAGGTTTGCAAGCCTGCTGACTCATTTCTCCTCTTCCAAATCAAATGTTTGAGGTGTTTCAAGTGTCTTTCTCATGTCGTTATAGGCACGACATAGGCATCATGGAAGCATGCTTTGTTTGATGTCTGCGACACTTGTGAGCAACGTGCGACACTTGCGACTTTGTGAGAAAAATGCGACACTTGCGACACTTGTAATGACGACACTTGCGATACTATCAAAGTGAGTAATTTTGATGTGTAACAGATTGCCCCCCAAAGTATGAAGTTAGAAGATAGGAACTGATAACTGAAATGATTTGTAGACTCTCAAGCAAGGGTATAGACTCGGAGAACTTGAAAAAAGATGCACACAAACATCCAACAAGTATCATGACATAATTCAAAACCCAAGGCAGGCATCCCTATGCTTGGGTGATCAAGACTTAGTAGGATATGGCCGCCATAAAATACACTGTGGATCCATAATTGTATTGATAAAAAGGTATAGACACCAAAGATACAATGTGGATCTATACTCTAATGACTCGGACTGATCGTAGCCATGAAGAATACACAGTGGATCTACGAGATGACAAGACATAGCCACGACCAATACAAAGTGGATCTATGTTACAGTGTATGTGTTCTTTGTCCAATAGAAATTCATTCGCAGCCTGGGCAAAGCATATATCAAAGAGATCGCTCAACCCAGGCTCTTCTTACCAATCCCAATATGGTACGGATCTGACCATGCGAATAGATGTCTTGACGTCGAACATGACAGAAACCACTTGATTACCGGTCAATGGTGTGAACCGTTAACAAGTGCGAGGGAGATCACCATTAATGTCAATGATTCCCAAGGTACCCTAGTACATTCCGACGAATGTGAATAGATGAGCTGAAGTCGAACACCCGCGGAATCATTCGATTAGAGGTCAATGATGTAAACCTATTGTTGAATGTGAGGAGGCCTGCCATTGAGGCATGCAGGTCCCAAAGTACTAACTGGTTTCTAAGACTGATTCCCGGATAATGTGTTGGAGTCGACAGGAATAGACTCGTCGAGGGAGGACTTTGATGTATCCCCCATCAATGACACAAAACGGACATGGATATGTGATTGGCAGATCAAATGGACATGGACTGACACAGGTTTTGAGGCAAGATACTTGGGATGGCTGACTCTCGAGGTGGATACTTCCCTTGAACACTGAGGCACAACAGCAAAACATGACATGGACCAAAACTATGCAATGGATACTGTGACTTGCGTCGGGTGACCCAAAGGAGCGAAAGGAACTCAAAATATTGGCTCAGTGCAGAGGTTCAATGGATTATGATATGTGAAAATGACAAAGTGTTGTGTTCAAGGGCGACTCTAAGAAGTGTTGGATGATGTTCTCAAGAGACTGCTTGGCTTGCTCCTTTCAATTTTTTCCCCCATCCAGATAGATGAGTACCTCTTTTTGATTTAATGAGCTCAAGGAGGATAACACATGCTCGATATAACTCACCTTTGGTAAGTTCCTCTTCCTTTGTTTAACGAATCGGAAGAAGTAAGGGTTCGGTCCCATATGGGCCTGTCTATGTGTGTTTTAACGAGTCCAAAGACATAAAACTCGAAGGTTTTTCGGGATTATAGAGTTTGGAAAAACACTTAAAAGAGAACTCTCTCAGTTCCTTTTTCGTACAGTAGTCCAACGAGACCGAAAAAGGGTTAAACTATCACTCGAAAGACGCCCTTTCTGACCTTTTAACGAGTGTGAAAGGAAGCAAGATCACTCGACAATCTTTTCATATTTAGAGAGTCTGAAAAGGGTTTAAAGAAAACTCCAGGGGGGGTTCCTTTTTCATGTGTTCGTATCCGTACGGGTCCGAAAAAGAGATAAAAGTTTACCCGGTTGCATTCTCATGTATTTATGAGCACAAGAAAGAACAAAGACTAAGCTCGGTATGCCCCTAGCTTGAAAGTTGGTGGCTTGACCCCAGAATAATCATCAAAGGCTGGAGACATGCCCCCCAAGCTTCAATTCATTCACCGACTTTGAGGTTGTCACCAATTTCTGTGCTATATGGATAAAAAGGATACATGTGGATGAAATGAAGGTTAAAAAATGAGACCTAATGAAAGACTCGACTCGACATCTATGAGATCTCGCGAAAGACTCAACTTGAAGGGAGAGGTGATTGTTTCATTTTTTAACGAGCTTGACACAGGAAAATAAATATGCTCAAAGTTCCAGGTTCGATCCCTAGATTGTTGTTTCATTTTTTAACGAGATTGCTACAGAGAAGAAAAAATATGCTCGTTATTCCCCCAACATGAAAGCTAGTGGCCTCTGTTTCATTTTTTAACAAGCTTGCCACAGAGAAGAGAAACTATGCTCGTGGTTGCTTCCAGCATGAAAGCTAGTGGCCTCTGTTTCATTTTTTAACGAGCTTGCCACGGAGAAGAGAAACTATGCTCGTTACATGCCCCCAACATGAAAGCTAGTGGCCTCTGTTTCATTTTTTAACGAGCTTTCCAAAGAGAAGAGAAACTATGCTCATTGCTTCTTCTTGATCATGGCTTCCAAGAGAATAACTCTATGGAAGGATACCATGTCAAAGGAAAAAACTTGGTCATGGCTTCCAAGAGATCTTCGTCGGATGGAAGACGATCACTCTGGAAGGAACACATGTCGAGGGTCATGACAGGGGTAAGGAGATCAGGCTCCAATAACCCTACCGAAGAGATCACCATGTCAACTACCGGATCCAAATCGTCAAAAGTTGAGGTCATGGGAGACAATGCCACATAATTGACATGCGGCGGGGGTGATACTGTCTGCATATAAGAACCACTTAGGGAGGTAACCCAGTCGGGGCCGATGAATGAAAGTTGATCAATAGTCACAATTCTTCCATCATTAGGGAAAGATATCACACGGAAAAGGGTGGATACCAGAGCTTTCATAGCATAGACATAATCCCGCCCGAGGAGTAAAGAAAAATCCAAGGGGTCTCAGACTACCATGACATCGATAAAGACAGTTTTCCCTCCCAAAGTTACAGGAAATTGAGGAAGGATCCCTAAAGGTTGACTAGTTCTTCTGTTAAAATCTAACAGATTCTGTGTAACCGGTGCACGCTGCAGACAACCCAAAGCGTACCAAGCAACGGAAGACAAAATACTAACGGACGCACCTTCATCTATCAGCGTTTGAGGAACGTCCCGACCATGAACCTGTACTGTAATCTGGAAAGGAATGTGGGAGGGAAGACGAGGTCCAGTTAGCGCACCCCAATCATAAAGGATGGCTTCATTACTTGGAGGGGGTTCCACAGGAGAAGGAGGAATGCCCCTCGGTACGGTAGAGTCTGTATTAACAAGAAAAACATGGGCAGTATCGGGTTTACTCTCTAGAGAGAGAGTAGGATCGACCGATGATTGGATCGGATCAACCAATGGTGGACTTGGATAGACCACTTCGGCACTCTTCAGAGGAAGAGTGGGATTGACCGAGGAAGGGACTGGATCAGTCACTTTGACATTCCTCAATGGAGGAATGGGATCGATCGATGGAGAAATTGGATCAACCACTTTGGCACTCTTCATAGGAAGAGTGGGACTGACCGAGGAAGGGACTGGATTAGTCACTTTGGCATTCTTCCACGAAGGAATGGGATCAACCGATGGAGAAACTCGATCAACCACTTTGGAACTCTTCAGAGGAAGAGTGGGACTGACCGAGGAAGGGACTTGATCAGTCACTTTGACATTCCTCAACGGAGTAATGGGATCGATCGATGGTGAAACCGCATCGACCACTTTGGTGTCACTCTTTTGATGAAGAGCGGGGTTGATCGATGACGGAACTGGACCAGCTACTTGGGTTCGTGGTTCAATCGAGGAGGAAACTATATTGACCACCTGATCAACCGGACTGACCGGGGATGGAACCAGATTGACCAGTCCATCAACCAATGACGGGTCATAGGAAAGCTTACGACAACCTTTTGGAAGTTGAAGTTTTTCCAAAAGAGAAGAAGCCTCGTCCATGCGAGGACAAAGGTGAGAGTAATGATTACCTTTACATAACATGCAAGGGAACTTGAAAGTTTTCTTCTTCTTACCAACCTGAACATCACTAGTTGATGGGGTATCATCAACATGACCGACAGAGGTCGATGACGTGGAGGACCAAATTTCTAAGACTTGGGTAAGACCAGGGCAATCCCTCAGAAAGTGGTCACCCTTACAAAGGCTGCAAGGGAATTTGGGTTTTGGATTCTTCCTTTTAATCTTGTTGACCTCATCAACACTCCCAGTACTATCGACAGTAACTAGTTTCTTAGAGCCAACATCTGATGTTGTTGGGGCCTTGGTCCTTTTCGGGCTCTTCTTCTTCTTCTCTTTCTGTTTCTTCTTCTTCTGATCAACCTGGCTACTTGCTTTAGAGCTTTCACTAGGCGAAGAAGGAGAAATGGAAGGAGACTTAATGGGCGAAGAAGGAGAAAAGTCGACATGAGGTTGATGTGTGGGTGGTGTATTGACATCCAAAGTATTAGGTGCAACAGAAACATTGAGAGGATTTGGGATCACCGGAGTGGGGAACAACCAAACTGGTAATCCAATAGTGAGTCCTGGAAGACTCAGTGTGGCAACATATGGAGGACCAAAGTTTCCAAATGAAGGAAAGGTATAAGGTTCCCCAGAAGAAGGGGTTCCTCCATTGGTACTCCCAGGATTTGATGCCATTAACACTGACTCGACCTAAGGTCCACTAAGTAAAAGAAACAACATATTCTAATAGAATCTAAGAATCACAACCAAGCAAACAGGACCTTCTCGTGATGACCGTACTAGTTGGTGATGAAATCCAATGTCGTGTGATCAAGTCCAGAAGGGGCAGGGATAGGGTGGAACAGTTACAATGGTGACCTGCTTAACGGACTTACACCTTGGTGCAAGCTTCCACGCAGTAATTGTGGATTTACCCTCCAAGGAGCCCGAGTGAGTTTGACCAATGTCTGTTCCAGGTACAGTGAGACTTCCCGTCACTGTCACCTTGTGTAAGAACCTAAAGATTATGGCCACTAAGGTTACCAATTCGCAGTCAGCCCCTACGCGGGAACAGTCGACAGTCCGATCCGAACGTACGGGCAGGGTATCAAGCCCAAAATCAACTAAAAGGCTTCCACACAGCAATTGTGGATTTACCTTGAAGTGACCCCCATAATACGATCTGACCACCACAATCAGTTAAACCACGGAGGGTTAGTCCCCGTAGCTCACCCGAATGCGACCTCGTGCGTAACCCCTGTGTGAGAGGGGGATCCCAAGCAGACTTATACGATAACTGGATTTACTCTCCCTAACTCAGGATGTTATTGTTTGTTTTGGAAACTTTGGAGAGTTATGCTCACAACCCTAATCCAAAGTACTAAGCCTATTCTACTGTTGGTGGAGGATCCTAGAAAAGAAAAAGTTCTAGATAACTTTTAATTAGCGTTGATTTTTATGGATGTTCTTTACGCAAAGGGGTGCATGGAAGTGAAACAAGTGTAATTATGACTCAGACCCAAAGAATGCATCAAATATGATAAGCAATCATTTCCTTTCGATGAATATCTATCTAAGGGAGAGAGAAAATTCTTTTCACTAATCAAGCACAAATAAGGAATGCCCTCAAACGATTCTTTTCTCAATCAAATCCTGATGTAATGCGAATTTTTTTTAAATGCCTTCTAATATGCACAATCAATCATAAAGATGTCTTTTATTGCTTGTGTATGAATGATGATCAATACAACACAATGCTTGTCTTTGCTAATTATCTTTTGTATGAATGAAAATCAAACTAGCACAAGAAAAAGTCACACAAACAATACACCCTTCATGGCAATCAAAACAAAAAGCGAAAGAAAAGAAACAATCAAAGAGAAAAACAAACTTCACACCCAAAATCGAAATTTGAAGAACAATGATCTTGACTGCAATCGAAATAAAGAGGTCTGTAGGCCTTTGATGACCTTCACCAGGGTTTTTACTCAACTGATGAGGAGAAAAAAAACAATGCATGGGTTTCAAACTTCACTCAACAGGAAAAACTCAATGAAAATAGTGAAGAAGGCTACAAGATCCAACTAACAAGATGTTTATTCTTCAAAAAGACAGATGTCAAGGCTGAAAGGGAAGACACATTGACTCACAAGGTCACTCAGCAGAGGAGACACAGAGGCAAAACTCAAAAAAGCAATTCTGGAGGGTTTTTTGAGCCAAAGAGGGTTGGTGCTCTGTTGCCAAAGGCAAGGAGCATTATAGTGCTCTGTGCAAAGCTATGGAGGAGCGCTGACACTTTGTTAACACTAGGACAGAGGCGCCAGGGTCTAAAACTCCAAAAAATGTCAAAAAATTCCAAAAATTCAAATTCAAATTCGACAATTATGCTGAGTGTGATGAGGTAAGGAGCCAATCAGCTGGCGAAACCAATCAAAAGAGGATTAAACCATGTATGAAACAATCAAGGGATGGAACAAGGTCAATGAGGAGAAATCAAAACAAGAGGTTTCGATTTGAGGCTATCTCCCCAATGGAGTCGCCAGTTTCTGTTGTAGGAAAATCTCCCTGCGGACAGGCAGATCGCCTCTAAGAGCTTGACCCTAACTCTAGACAAAAAATTCTTAACATGGAAACTGACTTCCTTTCAAATCTATATAAACTAATACATGAGAAGGAAGGATGACAGAAGTACCTTTTATCAACGTTTGTCCCTGCACGCTCCGAGTTGCGCTCCAATCCTTTGCTCCTCGCTGAGTTCTGTGGACAAAAAAAGATACGACCGCTTCCTACTCTATTGATATTAGCTTGAAAATAGATCTATCAATAAATGATAAGTTCATGTGACATTAGACACAAACTAGAAAGAAACAGGCCAAGCATGTCATATTGATGAGAATAACGACAGCAGTACTTACAATCGTAGATGCGAATGCGACAACTTTGTCGAGTCCTCTTCGTCTAACCCTTGCCTGAAAGATCCACGACTTGGATAACAGCAGCTTCACTGATCACTCTCCTTTGGCTGACTGTGAGTTTCTGCCAAGATCATAAGTTTCATATCTTGAGTTCTTCCCCATCATCTCCAGCACCACTTATGAGATCATAAGTTTGGTGTAATTCTCCATTTCCCATCTCTCTTTCACCATTAGAAAGCTTGCTTATATATCCTTGGAGAGGCTCTAACCACTTGAGATATCCTTGGGGAAGTTGAGGATTTGCCTCCTTCAGTTGAGGATCTGCCCTAAGATCATGGTTGTACTAGGGATTCGAATCCAACTGCCTTCCAAGAATGAAAAGATGCTTCCCCCATTCGTCTCAATAGCTTAACAACTGCCCAGAATAGGTAGCGCTCCCTCAAAAGGGCCATCAGAGCATTGTAGCGCTCCCTAGTAGGCTTTAGAGGGGTGCCAGCACTCTCAAAATCTATAATGCTCCCTCAAAAGGGCCAGGGGAGCGTTATAACGCTCCCTGGCAGTGTAAGGGGGAGTGTTGGTGCTCCGAGAAGAGGTATAGGAGAGCGCTCTCCTCCAAAACTCAGTTTTTTGGGTGCTTTCAGATGGCAAAAGGTTTTCAAGCCTGCTTACTCATTTCTCCTCTTCCAAATCAAATGTTTGAGGTGTTTCAAGTGTCTTTCTCATGTCGTTATAGGCACGACATAGGCATCATGGCAGTATGCTTTGTTTGATGTCTGCGACACTTGTGAGCAGCGTGCGACACTTGCGACTTTGTGAGCAAAATGAGACACTTGCGACACTTGTAACGACGACAGTTGTGACACTATCAAAGTGAGTAATTTTGATGTGTAACACAAGCTACAACTTGTTTGAGAGCACCAACTCTCTGGTTTCTCTAGCACTCACTAGAAGGAATCACCAACTCCCTGAATATTCCAGCACCAACTGGATGGAAGCACCAACTTCCTGAATGTTCCAGCACCAACTGGATGGAAGCACCAACTTCCAGTTACACAGGCTCCAACCTGTATAACAGAGAACACTTGTTCTCCCTAGCACCACCCTGCCACCCTAGTTTCTCTGGCTGCAACCAGATGGAAGCTACAACTTCCTGTGTTCAAGCTACCACTTGAACCTATGAGGACAACAGTCCTCCTGAGAACCTCCCTTCCACCCTAGCACATCAAATAATGAATACACAGATAACTCAGTTCTTACCAGTCTTTTTCTGTTCTATAAGTCTGATCTTCTTCAAACTATTCTGCAATTCTCCTCTTCCTCTGTCTGTTCAGCAGGTCTGCTCTGCATCAAATTTTTCTGTCATTCTGCTATGCTTCAACTTGCTCTGTTATTCTGCTCTAATTTTTATCTCACTCTGCACATATGCTCAATTTCATATTGCACATCCTCTCCTTTTTCCTTTCTTACAGTTTCATTCTTTTTCCTCCAGAACAGCCAACCTTTCACAATCTGTCTCATCTTCTTTTATGCATACCTTCCCGACGGTTCCACTTCGACTTTCCTCAGCCGAAACAAGAACACATGTCCTTGCAAATGAAACGCTAACCGATTCGTCATCATGAGTCTGTTTCTCTTAACAGATTCATAACTGAAGCGTTAATGTGTGAGAAGAACAACAACCCTCAGATCACATTCAAATCTTATCCGCACCGTTGAATGACCTTTATTATTCTTGCCTTTTAAATCGGTTTTCGGCATTTCTTTGCCCAAGTTTCTCGGCACTTTCACATCGCGATCTTCGGAACTCCGAAATGGAGCTTATCTGGACTGACACCTTCTCTTCCCGTGACCAAGAGCTATGACCAAGGTTTTATGTGAAAGGCACTTTCGCGATTTCGCATATCGCGAAATCGTAATGCCTGATGTTCAAAATTCTTGTTAATACCAAAACCCGATCTCTGACATTCCATAATGAAACCAAATCAACGATCCAGATTATTTCTAGATCTAACGGTTCATATTAAGTCGGGAATTCACTCATCGCGAAATCGAAATTCCCATTGCATTGTGTTCTTTGCCTTTTGAATTCGCGATCCTTGAAACTCCGACACAGGCTGTGATCAATGGTCCAGATCTCATTCTCGATTCAATGGCTGTGATTGAATCGCGATATCGGATATCGTGAAATCGGGATTTTCATTGCATTTTGTTCTTTGCCTTTTGAATTCGCGATCCCCAAAACTCCGGTACAGGTTGTGATCAACGGTCCAGATCTCATTCTTGATTCAATGGCTGCGATTGAATCGCGATATCGCATATCGCGAAATCGGGGTTTTCGTTGCATTGTGTTCTTTGCCTTTTGAATTCACGATCCCTGAAACTCCGACACAGGCTGTGATCAATGGTCCAGATCTCATTCTCGATTCAATGGCTGTGATTAAATCGCGATATCACATATTGCGAAATCGGGGTTTTCGATGTCAAGTGTTCTTGTCACTTCAAAGTCCCGATCCCCGATACAGACTAGAATTAATGGTCCAGATCAAGGCTTGATCTGATGGCTCAAATTTCATCATGATTTTGCATATTGTGATTACGCCCACTTCTCCTTGCACTTTAAAGAGCCTGCAGGTTATCCTTGATCCAACGATGGTCGGGCTCTGTGCTTGGATATGACGGCTGAGATCTATCTCCCTCTTCAACGATCAGAGATTCTTCTTCAACCTTTCGCTCATTCGCTGCCTTCGATCATTCATTGATTTCGATCATTCACCTCTTTGAACTTGTCTTCTATTTTACTGTTTTCCTGTCATATTCACTGTTGCCATCAATGACAAGCATTGCGTTCGCTGTCTGTTAACTGAATTTGCCAACACTTTTCACATATCTAAGGATTCTCTTTGCAGCTTTCTAGTGAATCTCATGAGGCTCCTATATATATATGGAACAAACTCCTACTGCAAAAGAGATATCAGTTCGGGTGTGAGTGAGATACAACAAACTCCCAACCAACTGCCAATACAGTGTACTCTCCACCAAAGGTGTAGTACCCGCATCCTCAAATCTGACCCTGAAAGAAAGGGAGATGTTGCTAGCTTGCATTATGTCATATGAAGGTGGACAAGTAGATTTGATGCATACTTATACTATTCCATATTGATCCCTGAAGTAGACTAAGAAACTTCAAGACCAAGAAAGTAGTGCAACAGTCCCAAATCTGTCATGGAAAATCGATCGTGCAATGTTGATTTTGCCGAATCAATAGCTAAAGTAAGGTTCCTTTTCATCAATAAGTAATCTACATAAAGTACTATCAGCAAAAGGGAATCATCATGTTGCATAAAATAAACATTTGGATCAGATTTTCATCGAATGAATCCAATGGAAAGCAGGAAAGAATCCATCTTTGCATACCAGGCTCTGGGAGCCTATTTTAGGCCATACAAAGATTTCTTTAATCTGCAAACGAGGGAAGAGTTATGAATGTATCCCTGTGGATTCTCCATATATATCTCCTCCTTGATATCTCAATGAATAAATTCACTCTTTACATCCATGTGATGAACTTCCCATCTGCGAGAAGCGACAATGGCCAAAACTAGTCAAATGGAGTCCATTTTTTCAATAGGTGCAAATGTCTCTGTGTAGTCTATGCCATGTACCTATGAGTATCCTTTTGCAACAAGTCAATATTTGTACTTATTTATCTCACCATATACAACAATATTTGTTCGATATATCCATCAGCATCGAACAAGCTTTCTTCCTTTCAGAAGTGGAACTAAGTCCCATGTGTTGTTGTCCATAAGAGCAGAGTACTTTTCATCCATGGCAGCCTCCCAAAGTGGGTTTCCATCAGTGTCAGAGTGTGACTGTAGATATGAACCAAGTGTCATATATAAATTTATGGGCAGCAATGGTTTCATGGCAGCCATGGATTGAGGATCCCCCCAAAAATGTGATCTAGTCCTTCTTGTATCCGCAGGATCATCGACTAGTTCACCCGCATCTTGCAAGGTTTTCTCTACCCAAGTTGGTAACTGAGTTGGATCAGCCATGACCTTATACTCATCCTATGTATCAGACCCAAAAGGATTCTCTAATGGCTTCTCTAAAGTTCTCTAATAAGTTTCTGACTCCTCCTCATCAGTGACAACAAGCGGTTCCTCGACAGGGTCTTCTGAAAAATCATGCAGTGATTCTTCTTCAAACTTCACACTTCAAGCTAGAATGAACTTTTCAGTGTGAGAATACCGCAATATATATCCCTTGACACCTTTAGGATATTCAAAAAATATGCATTCAACACTTTGAGGCTCCAAATCCTTCCTCTTATCTATTGGAATGTGAGCCCATGCTCGTGAACCAAAAATGCGAAAGTGTGACACTTTAGGTTTCTTACCGGTCCAACATTCAAAAGGAGTGGTGCCTTTGAGTGATTTGTGAGGAAATTGGTTCTGAATGTATGATGCATAATTAATAGCTTCAGCCCATAGCTTGGGAGCTAATGATTTCGACTGTAGCATACAATTGTCCATCTCTTTTAAGGACCGTTTTTTCCTCTCCACAACACCGTTTTGCTGTGGTGTATATGGCACTGTGTGTTGTAGTTGTATACTTGTATCAATACAAAGTTGCTGCACATATTTGTTGACATAATCCCCCCCACTATTAGTACATAGTATCTTAATCTTACACCCAGACTCATTCTCAGCAAGTTCTTTAAATTCTATAAGGCATTCAAATACTTCCGATTTTAATTTTAAAAAAAATACCCAAGTAAAGCGAGAGAAATCATCTATGAAGGTGAGTACATATCGAGCCTTACTGATTGAAGGCTGCAGGAATGGGCCCGTGATGTCACTATGAATCATCCCAAGAGGTGAAGAAGCTCTCGTTTCCTTCCCTTTGTCAAAAATTTTCTCTGGATGCTTGCCAAGAATGCATCCTTGACATACATCACTTGTGAATTTAATAGTTGGCAATCCTTCTACCATGTTTTCCTTGCTGAGTTGATGCAAGTAATTATAGTTTAGATGGACAAATATTTCATGCCATAACCTGCTGATATTATTATATTGTGACAGAAATACAGTGATAATAGATTTAGGAACAAAGTGGGAGAAGAAATACAAACGAGAACCGTGATCTGCAATTCCATGTGCAAGCTGTGAGCCTGTGGAAATGTCGGTAATCACTGCGGAGTCTGGAGTGAACTCCACCTTTATTCCAGAGATGGAATGAGTGATCTGATATATCGAGAGAAAATTTGTGGACAGCGAGGGAACATGAAGCACATTTTTGAAGCAGCCCCCTTCAAGATCAACAATTCCTTCTCCTCACACCTTTGCGGGTGTGGCATCTCCCAAGTAAATTGGGGATCTGGTGCTTTCTTCGATGGAGGAAAATTCATATTTTGATGCTTCCATATGGTTCGATGCACCTGAATCAAGGATCCAAGATGATGGAGTGGATGTGACAGCCATTAAATCATAACCATCACATGCTCTCCCTCCCGTTTTGTTATCATCTTTCTTCTTTGCATTTTCGGGCAACGTGAGATTGTGCTGCTGCAATTTCTTAGCCATCTCATTGATAGTCTTCCTCATGCAATTTTCTTCTGGATGAAAACATTTGGAACAGTAGATGCAAATTGTTCTTTCCTTATTCTTCTTACCCTTAGGCTCAGAAGATTTCTTTGAAGATTGTGAGGATCTCTCCTTCTTCGATTCAGGAAATTTACCCTTTCCTTTTTGCTTGTCTTTTCCACTGCTCTTTGGAGCATCAATAGCCGCAAGTGAAAGGTTCTTGGAACACTTTATGGCACCCATTTGGACTAACTTAGATTTCTCTTGAGTCAATGTTGCAATGAAATCATTCAATGGAGTCATTTTCCATGTTTCCTGAGTCAATTTAGATGCTTGAAAAGATGATACAAATACGGAATATTCAGGGCCTAATTTCGAGAGAATTGAAAGGATGAGCTGATCTTCCTCTTTCTTGACTCCACATGCATTAAGTTCAATGAGGAGGGATTTGAACTTGGTGAAGAATTATTGCAGTTTGCTGAAATGAATTGGACTTAGGGATATGAGTTCATTCTCCAGTTGATGCACTCTCATTGCATCGTGCTTGCCGAATAGTCCTTCCAATGTGGTCCAGACCACATCGGGAGTAGTGGCTCCAATGACATGAAACAAGATTTCTATGGAAATTGATAGGCATATCATCCCAATTGCTTCATCTAATTTATTGAAATACCTGATCTTCTCCACTGCAGCAGTCGGTTCTTTCTTCATTCCCATTGTTACCCTGTAAATCCCTTTGCTTCGGAGGAGTAGAGAGATCTCTGTCTTCAATTCAAAGTAATTGAAAGGATTTAGAACAAGTTTTTTGGGTTGAGAGAGATGATCCATTTCTACTTTCTGCACCTCCTGATGATCTATACCTATAGATAAAACCATGTACAATCCACTAGATTCAATCTAGCTCTGATACCATGTAGAGGAACTGCTTGTTGTCATTGATGAGGAGGAATCGGAAAATTCTTCAAGCACTTCAGAGCAGCCATCAGAGCAGCCTTTTGGGTCTGATATAGAGGATGAGGAGAAATTCATGGCTACTCCAACTTATTTGCCAACTTGGGCAAAGAAAAATCTGCAAGATGCGGGTGAACTAGTCGGTGATCCTGCGGATACAAGAAGGAATAAATCATAGTTTTTTGGGGCTCCTCAAGCCCTGGCTGCCATGAAAACATTGCTTCCCATACATTTCTATATGACACTTGGTTCATATCCACAGTCACACTCTGAGGCTACGGGAAACCTCATATCTCTTTTGCAGTAGGAGTTTGTTCCAGATATATGCAGGAGCCTCATGAGCTTCACTGGAAAGCTGCAAAGAGAATCCTTAGATATGTGAAAGGTACT
The DNA here is from genome assembly GCA_009831015.1 of Picea engelmannii. NCBI lineage: Eukaryota > Viridiplantae > Streptophyta > Pinopsida > Pinales > Pinaceae > Picea > Picea engelmannii. The sequence continues at coordinate 68,321 of ML795817.1, forward strand.
CCTATTTTTGGTATATTTTATGCTACAGATTGCCCACTTTCACTGATTGGGTACACAGATTCTAATTGGGCTGGCGATGGTACAGAACACAAGTCCACCTCTGGTTATGTTTTCAGCTTTGGTTCAGGGCCATTATGTTGGTCTAGCAAGAAGCAATCCACGATTTCTTTATCTACAATAGAGGCAGAGTATAGAGGTGTAGTGAATGAAGCTACACATGCTATTTGGTTGCAGGGGCTTCTCTCCGAGTTTGGTATTCACTATCCACTTCTGATTGTCATATTTTGTGACAATCAGGGGTCCATTCAGATATCGATTGATCTAGTTCATAGGCAGAGGACCAAGCACATCGAGATTCACATGCATTACATCCGTGAGATGATCCATGATATAGTCATTTCACTACAGTACTGCCCCACAGAGCAACAGGTTGCAAACATCTTCACCAAGTCCTTCACTGAAAAAAAAAAATTAGAACTGAGAGCCATGCTTGGAGTGGTGGAGACAGCTGAGTAGGTCACTTTTGGCCACTCAACATTTTTTCCCTCTTTTGGGGGGGGAGGGGTCTCCCATGAGGTTTTCCCTCTTTCCTCTTTTCATGAGGAGTTCTTTTATGTAATGAGTACCTAAAATGGCCAAGTTGTCGGGACTCAAATTTTTTGTCATTACAGTTAGGCTTAAGGGGGGGTGTTGGATCATAACCCTAACTTAAATTAGTTTATACCTAGCTTATACTCCTATATCTTGGTTAATACATTACATCACACTTTATTTAACCTAATTTGGTCACATAGAGAAGAAGGGCGCCTCATCCCTAGATTTTAGGGAAAACTGTTATTTTTAGATCAAGACTCAACTCCCGGTTCTTGATTTTCTTGATTTATTCTTGATTTATTCCAAATCCCCCATGAAAAAACTCATCCATTATTAGGGAATGCGCACCTCCTCTTTGAGTGAGAGATTTATTCCTTAATTAATGATTTTTGCCTTTACTATTATTAGTAACTGCTATTTCGGGTTAGTTAAGTGAGTTGGAACTGCTTCTCTTGTCAGTTAAGTGAGATTAAGTGATCTAATGCAGACCACTTGAATCTTTTGGGAATTAATGAGTGTGTGACATGTGTCTTTAGTGGTCTAGGTCAAACTATGTGGTCTCCCTTAGCCTATGACACCTATTTTAGCTTTTTCTAGCTTTTTTGGCTAGAATTTCTATGTTGGAAATTCTATATATTCACCTCCTCTCTTCTTTTTGAGGTTGGTTTATCATGTATATTCATTTTTTATTATTATAATTCTCTTATTTATGGAGAAAAAAATTTCTCTCATCTCTTGAATATCAACAAATTGTATGTGTTCAATTTAACTAGAATTCTAGATCTATCAGGGTTTTTGCAGGAATTCTACACAAGGGTGGTGGAAAGGAAAAGTTTGTGCAGGGTAAGTCACAACAATAAGAGTTTGATGATTTGAAACATCACCTGTGCTTAGCTCCATTACTCTCCTTACCCGATTTGCAGTAACCTTTTGAGATTGAGACCGACGCTTCATACAATGTCGTGGGCACAGTCCTCACTCAACATGGTCATCCTCTGGAATATCATAGTGAGACACTATCATATTTCATCCTTAAGTACCCCACCTATGACAAAGAAATGTATTCCATCATACAAGTCTATTAAAAATGGAAGCACTACATTCTTGGGAAGAGGACAGTCATCCAAACTGATCACAAGCCTCTGCAGTTCATATAGACACAAGGAAAATTACAGAATGACTACCATCAAAATTGGTCCACATACTTGTAGAGGTTCCATATCAACATCAAATGTAAGACAAGGAACGCCAATTGTGTTTTTGACTACCTCATTCGACCTCCAGTTGTAGAGTTAACCATGGTGCTCCAATCTGGTGGGCATGAGGCATCCAAGTGGCCCCAACTCTACAAGAGCGATCCTGAATTCACTACCACTTACCAGATGTTGAACACCGGTGCGACTAATATTGAATTTCATATTCAGGGTGGAATATTATGCCATCTAGGCCACCTCTATGTTCCTTCAAGTGAGCGTGCAAAGCTGATTTGGGACTCTCACTATAGTCATATGGAAGGACATTTTGGCATGGAAAATAACATGGCAGTACTACAGTAGAATTTATACTAGCCGAAACTTCGACATGAACTCAACAAGTATATCGGGTCTTGCACTTCCTGCACCATTTCCAAATCATCCGCTCAGAAGCAAGGCATGTACACCTCTCTTCCTACTTCTGGAAATCCATGGGAATCCATATTGATGGACTACATGTTGGGCCTTCCTTCAACCAAGCAGGGAAATGACTGTGTTTTTCCGGTGGTTGATCAGTTTTCTAATATGGTCATCCTCACAACCTGCAAGAAGAATATCACAACGGAGGCCACTACCAATTTCTTCTTCGAACGCGTGTGGTTACACTTTGGGATACCACATACCATCATATCATATCAAAACAACAAGTTCCTCAACACATTCTGGTCCATCCTTTGGTCACTATTGGACACCAAACTCACCAAATCCACCTCCTTCCACCCCCAAACTGATGGCCAAATAAAGTTCATCAACATAATGATCATGCATATATTGGGCATTTACAACTCCAAACATCTGCGCACATGGGATGAGAGTCTCCCCTATTTTCGACATAACTACAACAAATCCCTCCATAGCTCAACCAACCACAGTCCCTTTCATGAGGGGTTGGGATTTCAACCATTGGGTCCCATTTATGTTGCACTACCCCTTGCATCCACACAAGAAGAATCATCCCATGCTCAATCTGAGGCCGACAAAGCCACTAATTTTATTGAATGAATTCATCACATCCGACAACAGGTCCATGATATTTTACAGAAATCTAATGTTAAGTACAAACAACGTCATGATTAACACCAAGTGTCGCACAAGTTTCAGGTGGGAGACAAGGTCTGGTTGAATTTGCAGAAAGAGTTCCTTATAGGACCCCATCGAAAGATTAATCCACTTCTCTATAGACCTTACACCATCAACAAGGATTTGGGTGACAATAATTTTGAGCTAAGTATTCCCCCCTTCCTTGGCCTACATCCCGTGTTCAATGTGGAACTCCTTCGACCATACTTCCCACCATTATTGGACACATCATAGGTCATAGAGAAGTTGACGCCAACAGAGGTCAACCCTGACTGCATTGACTATGAATCCATTTATCAGATCAAGGACACTCAGATTAAGGACACATGACAACAAAGGATCCATATTTATCGGGTTGTCAAAGCAGGGAGGCTCCTGCACTAAGGCAAGTAGCTCACCCGAGGCCAATTTCAGCAGAATTTTCCCCATCTGATGGGGGAACTCAATGAAATGGAGTTTGTTTATTCCTAAGGGGGAAGAATTATCCATATGTATATCAGTGGCCACCCACCTATTCCACTAGCTCAAAGAACACTTTTCATTTTGGAAGTTTTTTCCTAGTTTTCCGGGTCCTAAACTTCTAGGGTCGTTTTGATGCCCTAAACAACATTTTTTGGGCGTGGCATAGTCACACTATAATATTTATACATAGTGTTATGAAAACATGTGTATTCCTCAGATAGTTCTTTCCAATGATCTATCGTACACCTAAAATGAAGATCGTTACAAAAGTTATGACCCCGCGAAGTTGATGTACCAACTTACCCCATCGAGGCCCACATGACTTTTGGTGCTTCATCTCCTAGGGTTAGGTTTTTGGATGTTTATAGTTTTCTCATTTATGCTTTATGTTAAAAAGGCCTTTGGAGCCTCATTGTAACCATCTTCTTGCAAATGAGCATAGTCGTCACATCTCTTCTCAGAGATAAGTTGTCACCATTTGAGCAAGTTTATTTCAGTGTGCATTTTTATAGTTTTAACATATTCTCTTAATTAATAGAAGTCAAGTTTTACTATATCTCTGTGTATTTATTTTCTATACATATGTATTTCATTTCGTTCCATTTAAAAATATAGATCATCGTCACCCCTGTGAGCATCACCCAATGTAATGAGTGATAATTGTATTGTTCAAAATCATGACAAATTGGTGAGTTGTGACTAATACTCATGGATAAGGGTCATATATTAATGACTTACTCTATTCAGTTGATCCCAAAAAAGATATCTCATATGTTACACTGTAGAATCCCCTCAACACTTGAAGGATGACAATGTTGGTGCAGTTGAAGAGTGAAAGATATTGCAAATGTTGTTACAACAAATGAGAACACTAGGGATGGTGTAATGCTACAATAATGAAGACACGCAGGAAGGTATTCCTTATAGGGGGAGGCAATTATGACATACCCATTTTGAATCCCCTAATTAAATGTGTAATTGATTATGCTAATTCTTGTTTTAATATCATTTTGGATAATTAATTGTGATGTCATGATTATATAGACACATTAATATTGTATACATTATATCCTTCGGATAATAATAAAATTCCATTAGTTGACTGAGGCACGAGAGACTATAGGGACCATGATACCACGAGTGAGGAATAGTGAAGGGTCCATGATTCAGATTATTTTCGGCACGAAATGAGAGCGGAGATATAATAAAGAAATGCACAGAGATATTGTAGATATTTAATAATATAACAGAAATGTATCAGAGATGCAACCATAAACACAGATATACAGTAATACACGATTTCTTTTAATCAAAGAAATGTACAGAGACTGTAAAAATACAGAGTGAAAGACTCGCTAGAATGGTGGCAGCTTATCTCTGAG
>ML795817.1:83955-103859 GCA_009831015.1 Picea engelmannii
ATGCATCTTCCATAACTGGTAGTTTTGGCCGTTAAATTTCTCGACCCTAAACTTTCCATCTTCCGACATTGCTCCCACTCGAACCAGGAACCCTCTTTTCCTGCGAGTTACCTTATGCTCCGATACCAGTTGTTAGAAAAACAAGACCGCTGAGCAATAAAATAAAACAAATGCAGAAACAAAACACAGAAGACACACAATACAAGAGAGACACAGATTTACGTGGTTCACCCAGTGTGGGCTACGTCCACCAGAGAAATTGCCAGGTCCTTCCTTTATTATTATCCATCAAATGAAGGGATACAACCTATAGCAAAACCCACTGTAACTTCCTCTTCTTTCTCTCACAGTCTCCTCTCTCAGAATACAATATTCACCATCAACCATAGCCGTGATACATTTCCCTCATAAAAGAGGGTTTCCTTTTAGGGAAAAAAAACCCTAACATAATCTCTACCATTAGATCTGCGACCTTATAATGAACGGTCCATATTTACAATGAAATTACAATATACTTTTACAAGGCAATTTTTGCTTCGGGGGACGTTGCCCTCGAACCCCCACTAGGGGCTCGCTTGCCCCCAGACCCCCCAGCCGGGGGGATAGCCCCCCCGGACCCCGTAGAGGGGGTACCCCCCCTCTGCACTCCCCCGTGTGGAAGAGTGTACATACTTCTGGGGTGTAAATACTTCATGGGGTATAAACATGGCTGAAAGTAAAAGACCTCTAAATTAGGAAGATAATCAGGCTCCACAACCAACATCATCATCCTCTGATCTTGGTCGTTAGATCTGGGGTGAGGACGGGTTGGGTGCCAGGGGGTAAGCTGTGGGATGGGACCCACCCATCCCCAAATTGTATGTATGGGTTCCATGTGGAATTGTGGTAGGTGTGGAAGTGGACCCCTTTGGTGAAATGGGCCACTACAGTGGTACCATATGGAAGTCGGTATGATGGGGCCACGTATTTAATGATTTTTTTTATTTTAAATTTATATTAAAGAAAGAGGTAAAGGAGGATGATGGGGCATGACCATGTGGTTGGAGAGGTGACATGGAATCCTCTTAGGATTCCATGTGGATCCATTGTGCCACATCATCAACCATGTTCACATATTTCCTTGTAGGAAAAACCGTCCTACAATTTAAAAAAAAAAACATTTGGAGCCATTTTCTTATTTTGGCCAAAACTAGAGAAGATTAAATCCGATTGATATGAACCTTCTATGTTTTTTTTGTAGTAAGGAGGATACAAAAGTTCTGGATAGGACCACTGTCCATTTATGCTTGGATTTGTCAGAAATTGCAAAATAGTGGTTTTCAAATATCTCAATCCAGTTCAGTGATAGAGATCTAGATTGAGTTGAAATATTTGGAGAGAGTTCATAAATCACACATGGAAACAAACCATGAATAAATTGATAAATTCTAAGGGGTTTGGAATGGGGAAGTTGAAATAGGCCAAAATCCACTATTCTAAGCCATTTTTGGGGGATTTTTGGGATTTTCAGAGGAAAAGTTATCCCAAATCACAAAATTGGAAAATTTTCTTTACTTGACATTTTGCATACTCATCAATAAAAACAAATTTGTTTTAATGATTTTTTTCCAGAAGTGCACAAATTGAGACATAGCCAGTTTTGTTAAAATTTTCAAGTCCGGAAAATTTTTAAAAATGATAAAGTTGCAGATTCCATATTGTTGTAGAATATTACTAGAGAAACAGATGGAGAATATGAATATTTTTGTGTGTTCACCATCATGAGTGTTATCAGTTCCCAATACAAAAAATTTCTTGGTTCCTAATGGATCTTCTTCTGTAGTGAACAGAAGTCGACCTTCCAATAAAATTGTACCAGTGGAGAAAATGCATAAATGGAGTGAAAATGGATTTTTAAAGAAGCCATAACTTTCATCTCATAGATTGGATTGGGGCATAAGAATAGTCAGTGGGAATATGATGTAGAGGATAATAACCTTAGATTTTTATAATTTGGATAATTATGATATAATTCTTCAGGAATTGAGAAGAAGAAGCACCTATAACATTAATTGATAGAATTTTTTATAATATGCAAAATTCAAACAAAAATGACATTTCTTGCACATTTTGTAGAATTAGAGGTATAAGCAGATCAATTCCATCCTAGGATTTCATATCAGGGACATGGACGATGCAAAGAAATCCTATAGTCATGAGAGAGAAGCCAAAGGTCAAAATATCAATGTGGGTAATGATCAAACAAAATCTAATGGACATAGGAGAAGAATGAAACCAATAGAATTGGTGGAGACTATGAGAAGTATGAGAATGGAAGTGAAAATTTATAGAGCTGACAATGAAAGGATAATGAGATCACAAGACGAGAAGAATCAAATAAATGTTCAAGTGATGCAAAGCCTAAATCAGTTGCAGAGGCAAGCAAAGAATGGATTGGGTTCAAGATATGAGGAAGAAGGTAGACATCATGAAAGAAGGGATACTTACAGAAGAACCAGTCACTGAAAAAGTTGTTGATGTTCAGATTGGTCAATATCCAAACAACAACCTCACGAGGATAAAATCCCCTCGCATTTTTATAGAGGTGGTACTCCTATATTATAATATGGAAGATATAGCTTGATGTTCTTGGATTAAGTTATAAAATACCCGAATACTAAATAGAAAACCCCAATATTTACTTCTTAAAATAAAATAAAAATAATTGTTTGCAATATAAACGTGTATTCAGAAAGATACGTTCCTGAGATAAGGACTAGGAATCTTTCAAAGACTGAAATATAATATATACATAATATTATACAAAGATAAAGAAACCATCATATGAAAATAAGGCATTCCTTTAATCCATCACATCATAATAAGGTTTAATCAAATTCATACGACAGAAAGATATAAGTCCACAATAACAAGAAATTTAAAAGAGTATTTCATATAAAACATAAGCGAATATGATAGGTGCACTTCAAAAATATCGTGCTCATAAACTCAGAGTTTGAGAAATCATTAAAGTTACACCCCAAGGTAGTTCTCTGGGGAGTTAAAAAATAATAATTTGTTTTACAATAAATCTGAAATTCTATGTTTGTTCAAATGGACTGGGATGGGGCTCCCATGGACCATAAAAGAAAATAGATGGGGATTGGACCTGGAAGAAGAAAAAGGAGACAATAAGATATTGGTTACGATTTCTCAAGAAATATTGAAAAGACACAACTGAATGATTCATGAATGAGAAGCATGAAAGACAGGAAATTATGAAAAGCGATCACTTTACTTACTATGATGGAATCTCTCTCTCTTTACTATTTGCTTGTTGGTGTGCCTTTTACATTGTCCTTCGTTGGAACTCCTTGGTCGGTTGCAACTGCCTCTTCTTGATCTAGTTCAGTTATTTTAGTTAAGGCTTTCTTTAATCAATTCTCAATATAATCTCTCATTGGTGCCATGGTTATTTATTTCCTTAATTTGATATCAAACAACAAATTTTACATATCTTTGAATTCCATCAAAATTTGGTGTAGGGTATCCTCAACGTCTTCATTTTTATTTACATAACTAACTAGCCAACTTTCTACTTTTGTCTTTGGATACTCGATCAAGTCATTAAAATTCTCAATTGTTACAGTCTTCAATTAGTCTAATTTTTCTTCAAATTGTTCTTTTGGTATAAGTATAGAATTCAATATTAGGCATGGATCATCCACATCTCCTATTGATCCAACAAAATCCAATTCAATTAACTTTAAATACAACTCTCCTCTTTTAACACTTATAGTATCACACTCAACCAACATATCCCTTAATTTCTTGATTATTTTTAACCAAAATGCCTTAAGTTGTTCTATTCAAACTATGGAAGCCAAGTCCTTGAAGATGTGATAGTATGTAATGTAAAAAATCAGATATGAGGCCATGTAAAACTTTTTACTCTTTTTCAAATTTTCCAACTAAAAAGATAATTTACTGGAGTTAATCTTTGCCCAATCAAATATTAGTTTTTCATGAATTGAAAAGTACATGATATACAGGGAGAGCCTGGGAATAGTAGATGTAGACTCTTTTCCGACTATTCTAGTGAATAAACATCCCATTTCTCGATAGGGATGCTTTAATGAATTGCCTTGAATTCTTGAAAGGTCCTCTGGCATGATTGTTGGGTCTTTAATATAATCACATAAAACATCCAATCCTCCATTCCTTGCCTTTAGAAATTCCTTGGATTCATCACCTTTGAAATTCATCATCATCTCTAGAAGTATGAGAATTCTCTTGAAGACCGAAGGTGCTAAGAAAATAGGAGACTCCCCTTGTAACTAAATTATTCTCTGAATCTTGTTGAATTTATCAATACACCACAAAACCAACTCTTTGAAATAGTACAATTATGGAACACAATCTGCTAGAGCGATTCCTGATGTCCAAATCTAGTTTGAACTCTTCTTTGAAAGTGGCAATAAAGAGTAATATATTTATGATCTTGACCATTGAATCCTATGATCTCCTCATCCAAGTGAGTTGATGGTATCTCCAAATAATTTTTCATTTCTTTTGGTTGTCATACTTAATCAGGTTGACGGATTAATGTACAATGATATCTAAACATTATTACCAAAGTAAACATTTTTATCAAAATATGATTTGAGGCTATTGATTCAATGAATCATTAATACAAATTAAATTTAGAATTGATGAGGAAATTTCTCGAAAAGATCACCATTAATAACGGATTTTAACACTTAACCAATTTTAGTCATTTTCGGGGAATTTGTATTAAATGTACATTAGGGAGTGTGATGAGATAAGACATAGATTTGTCGTGGGAAAATGGACGATTGAGATGATGGAACAGTGGGGTAGTGGAATGGTATGTGTTGTGGGTGGGAAATCCCTCCTACGGACTATCACTAAGGGTTTTATCATGCATGCAGAAATGACCTAAAGATTCTTACTTTTTACCATCATCCTATTCCTAAACCCCATTACTCATATGTAAATACAAGACTCAAGATATTAAGTTGACATACCTTATTTTTCGTGTTTGATGTCGATCCCCTTTTCGTGCTTGGTCATTCTTTGACTGCAACTCTCCTCCCAATGCTGACCTGCATTCACTAAAGACAAACAAAGAACTCCACATGCATTTGATCTATGAAACAACGGGTTAGAGATTTAATCAATCATACAATCAACATTCCAATAATGACAATCTCATATGGCAGGACGGGAAAAACAATTCTTTTATTAACTTCACAATGATACCTTACAATGACAAAGTCAGCTACTGCTCCTTGATCCTGGTCATGGGCTCTTCTTCCACTGTCTTCCAACTATTTTTCTCTATACTTCTCTTTTCACAAAGATGGCTAAAGGTTGGGACAAAGGGAATGCTCAATCAGGTATAGTTTCTTTACTATGATTCTCCTCCTTTCAAATGGGAACCCTAACCCTTCTTTTATAGGCTAGAAGAAGCTAGGTATTTGGTAAAGTGACTGGCCATGCATGGCCAAAAGGTTTAGTTAACTTACCCAAAGCTATGTGTTCCATCAACAACTTTCCTTTTTCCATGCTTTTGTAGGTACACGCGGGCTGTCTTGGGTCAGATAGCATGTACACGCATGCAGTAATGGAGCAGGGCATGTGGGCCTTTATAAAAAGGGTTTTTAAGAAGAGTTGTTTAGTAGTGTTTTGGCAAAGAAGGAATTTGAGATGGCCTGATGCCAGGTAAGCATGTCTGGTGAAAATTAGGGTTATAACAGATGTCCCCTAATGTGTGAGGTTAGAAGAGCATCTTATGGCCGAAATACATTAACAATATTCACCAACGTTCCAAACAAGTGAGCCCAGGGACCAGAAATCGGGAGGAGCCTTCTGCAAAATAATAATTGTCTCACCGAGGAGGGCATACCCATGCTCGATATGAAATAAAATCATGGCTACCAATCAAATACATTGTAGATCCATGTCATATAACTATATAAAGTGTATCCGTGAGCAATACAAAGTGGAGCTACATATCGAAATAAAAAAGATATACATGTAAAGTATCCATCTTCTAGAAGTTAATAAGTTTTGATGGCTGGAGATGAGGTCGTCAGAGCTAGAGAAATAAATTCAAAATCTTCAAAACCCGGGTAGCAGTGTAATATGAGTGTACAAATTCACTACCCAGAGGTATTCAACGAGTCGTCGGTCATGGACTAGAGAATCTTGATGATCAGACTAGAGGCTTCATTGATTTCAAAAAAAGACTTGATTGGACTTTTTGGGATGGTTGGGCATGAGGGAAAGAGACAAACTGAAGAGGGGTCGACTCAAGCTTGGTAAAAACTTCCCTTGGAAAATAGCACGACAAATGATGAGACTCAGGCAGCATGGCATTAACATAATTTTACGAGGCAGTAGGCAACGCAAACTCTCCATATGTTTGGAAGAATAACCAAACGGAGGAGGACACAACTCAATGTAGTGGGAATAGCTTCCTAAGGTCATATTAAATCCCAGGTTTTGACGAACAAATGGAAAGATGTGCTTTATCCAAGGGTGACTCATTGTGCTGTGAATAAAAATAAAATACTTTTCCCTTCCTCTTTTTGGGGCATATTTGATTTTTTTGTCTTTTTCAATAATTTTGGAAAACTTGAGAAAGAATAAAAGAATGCTACGTTACAAAGGAGGAATGAGTGTTGAAAACATACAATTTCGAGGCACAAGGACAAGACTGATCCCTCCTGGGGCCAAAGGTGTCAGGACGCAGAGGCAAAGTGCTACAGGGCTTGTGTATAAGGCATGCTTCAGATGGTTTAGTTGAGAGCAACATGGAGCCAGCATTAGACCAGAGACATAGGTATGAAAATGCGATTAATAAGACACACAATGGTAACGTCCTTCGATGTAAGTTTTACGAGCCCAGAGAAGGTAAGCTTGGTAGTTTTTCATATTTAGAGAGTCTGAAAAATGTAAAAGGAGACTCCACTGGGGTACCTTTTTCGAAGGTAGTCTAGTCGGTTCGGAAAAGGGGTAAATTAGCACCGAAAAGACGCCTATTGTGGGTGGGAAATCCCTCCTACAGACTAGCACTAATGGTTTTATCATGCATGTATAAATGACCTAAAGATTCTTACTTTTTACCATCATCCCATGCCTAGACCCCCATTACTCATATGTAAATACAAGGCTCAAGAGATTAAGCTGACGTACCTTATTCTTCATGTTTGATATCGATCCCTTTTTGTGCTTGGTCATTCTTTGACTGCAACTCTTCTCCCAAGGCTGACCTGCATTCACTAAAGACAAACAAAGAACTCCACATGCATTTGATCTATGAACTAATGGGTTAGATATTTAATCAATCATACAATCAATATTCCAATAATGACAATCTCATATGGCGGGACAGGAAAAGAAATTATTTTATTAACTTCACAATGATACCTTAAAATGATAAAGTCGACTACTGCTCCTCGATCTTGGTCCTGGGCTCTTCTTCCACTGTCTTCCAACTCCTTTTCTCTATACTTCTCTTTGCACAAGGATGGCTAAAGGTTGGGACAAAGGGAATGCTTAATCGGGTATAGTTTCTTTACTATGATTCTCCTCCTTTCAAATGGGACCCCTAACCCTTTTTTTATAGGCTAGAAGAAGCTAGGTATTTGGTCAAATGGTTGGCCATGCATGGCCGAAAGGTTTAGTTAACTTACCCAAAACTGCGTGTTCCGTCAACAACTTTCCTTTTTCCATTCTTTTGTAGGTACACGCGGGTTGTCTTGGGTCAACTAGCGTGTACACGTGCACAGTAATGGAGCAGGGCGTGTGGGCCTTTATAAAAAGGGTTTTTAAGAAGAGTTGTTCAATAGTGTTTTGGCAAAGAAGGAATTTGAGATGGCCTGATGCCAGGTAAGCATGTCTGGTGCAAATTAGGGTTATAACAGTATGGTAGGAGCACGACATGATCAAGAGTATATGGAGGAGAAATGAAATCACCATGGACCCATAGAAAGACTTATACAATTTGAATAAGTGTTGAAAAATTGTGGGGTTAGGGAGGTATGGTAGGTCAGTGGGTATGGCAGAGAAAAGTCATAACATCTCACAGACCCGTGGTAATCTTTTGGGAATTTGGATAAGTATAAGAAGTGGATCGAGATGGCGGGGTCACGGAATAGACAAGAAAATCGAGAATTTTTCTTAGACCTGTGGTGAAGTATTTTGAAAATTTTCTAAGTGTGGTTGCAAAAAAGAGGCAAAAAAACTCAATGGTTTATTTTGGGGGTCGTGGAATTTGAACAAGGATAAATATACATTGTGAACTAGTGAAAAACTAAAAAAAAAATCCAAGTATGGTTGGGAAAGGAATATACAAGAGAGATGTTACAAAATACTTAACACATTTGAGGATCAACAACTGGATCCAACTATGGGACAGTAACCCCCTGTGGGTTACTGAGAATATAGAATCTTTAGCATTGGGAAATGGATCTAGTTGGAAAAAATAAAACAGACAACAAAGACATGATGATATTGTATTCCCCACAAAACTTTGTGAATTTTGAACCTATGAAAATTGATCCATTATCAGTTATGATTTTCTCTAGAACAAAAAATATTAAAAAGATATTATCTTTGAGGAAAGTGATGAGTTCTTCGGAATATACCTTTTTTAGAGCTACAACTTCTTTCCATTTTATGAAATAATCAGTTGCAATGAGAATATAGGAGTGAAGTTTATTGGATTTTGGATTGATTGGTCCAATACTATCTAGTCCCCACTGTGTGAAAGGTTCTTTGATCATTATATCCTGCAATGGCATTACTGCTTTCTTCATATTTATTGAAAATGTTTTACAAGAGATGCATTTTTTTTATCATTGAATAAGAATCTTTAAAAATGGTGGGCCAATAATAGCCAACTCTTATGATTCGATGCATAGTTTTTGTTGGTGCAAAGTGTCCACCACAAATACCTTCATGAAACTCTTGTAGAACCTTTTGAGCCTTTTTGGAATCAATGCATCTTAATAATATTCCATTAAAATTTCTCTAAAACAAAACTTCAACAACTAGTACATATTGATTGGCCTTCATTTTCAACGAGCTTCTTTCCTTTGAAGACATGCCAATGGGAAACTGACCATAATTCAAATACAAGATAATGTTTTTATGCCATTCAGATATTGACAATGATGACCCTGGTGAAATAAATATATATGCATTCACTACATCTATTCATTTCATTAACTTACATAATCAGTTTCCTTTGACTACTTTTAGAGTCTTGATTTCTATATCTTACTCTTGAATTTTGGCAAGCCAATTTTCCCATTTTCTTTCTCTAAGATTTTGATTAAGCAACAACTTTACTAGAGAGGTTGGGACATAATATATGACATGAGATGATAAAATATACGTTCTAAAATGTGATGCTTCTTTGACCAAAGAGAGAGTCTACTTTTCTATCTCTGAGTCTATTAGTACATAATCATGCAAATTTTTACTCATGAAATTGATTGGTAATTCTTATCCTTTTGAATTCCTTTGTGTTAATATGGAAGCAAGTCTCTTCTGAAATAAATGAATATATTATGAAATATTTAACAAAATTTGGGCTGACAAGGACTGGAGCAATAGTTACTGCTTGCTTTATTTTGGTAAATGGTGTTTGAAATTCCTAAGTCCATTCAAATTTCTTGTCCTTTTTCAACAATATATTGATGGGATTTACAATTATAGCATAGTCTGGGACAAATCTCCGTACAAATTTTATCTTTCCAAAAAAATATTTTATTCCCTTTTTAGATGTTGGAGGACTTAAATCATTGATTTCTTTGATTCTTTCTAGATCTATGCATATACCTTCTTTACTCACAATGTGTCCTAAGATTTTTCCTTTTGATACTGCAAATAGAAATTTATTAGGATTCAATGATATGCCATACAATCTACAAAATTCAAAAACTTCTCTTAAATGTTTGATATGCTATTCTCTTAACTTTGAATGAATAGTTAGATCATCTTGATAAGTCAGCCATAAACTTCCCAATTAAATTTTTGAAGGCATGATCCATTTCCCTTTGGAAAGTTACTCCATAATTTTTCAACCCAAAAGGCATGAAAAAATAATCATAAGTCTCCCATGGTGTAACAAAAGTAGTGTTGGGTCTATCTTCCTCAACAACAAGTACCTGATTATATCCCGAAAAACCATCTAACATAGACATTAAAGTTGAACCAATAACATGTTGCAACAATTACTATAACAGGATTTGAGAGCCACTCTGAACATCTGATTGGAAAAAATATTCCAACCTTCTTTAACTTTTCCAAATCCATTTTTACTAAACGATTTAACTTAGTATTTATCGTTCTTAACTTTTTCTTAATAGGCTTCGCTCCTTCTTTAAGTGGTATAATGTGATGAAAAATGAACTTATCATATTCCTCCAAATCAAAGTAATTTTAGGAAAAAATATCATGAAAATATTTATATAGAGAAGTGTATTGATCAATTTCTTCCATTGTACAATTGGTACCAAGATTTATATACATGGAAGAATCATGTATACCAATATTTATCTTGTGTGTCTCTTGAACTTTTATAATGGTTAATTCTTCTTTTGGATCAATGATTCCAAACTGACACAATATTTTGAAATAGGTACATCATTTTGATCATTTAGGATTTCAAAAGAATCATTTGGATCAGCGAGAAAACTAGAAACATGTTCATCATTTTCAAAAACTTGTAGATAATCTTGATTGTCATGTATTGAAGACCTGAAAATTCTTTTAACACAAAATGTATTCTGACTTTGGGAATCATTTAGGTTGAAGAGAGATCCAACAACTTCCAATGAATCAACCTTTTGATTCTTATCTCGAGGAATGAAATAAATGTTGAATGAGTTAAAAGAGTCCATGAGTTCACATGCTCTTTTTGCATAATTTTTCAACTTTTCTTTCTTGATTCTATATTTATTTTTGATATGATTAAGGACCATTTCTAAATCCCCAGTTACTACCATATTATCCACTTTCATATGGAGTGCAAGAATCATTCCTTTTATTGGTGATTCATATTCTGCTTCATAATTTGTACATGGAAATTCCATTCCGATGGCATGTAGATACATACCATAAAAAGGGATTTAAAAAATGATCCCTATTTCATTTCTAGACTTAGAGTAGACACCATCAAATAACATCTTCCAAAAACCTCGAAAATAATTTTCTTCCTCTTTTATTTGAGGGTTGACTTGTTCTGTACTAAGAACAACATAATTTCTAATTTTTGCTTCAATATAGTTTTTCATTGCTTCATTCTCTTTCTTTCTTAATGATACGGGCTTTCTTCTTTCTCTAGAAACCCGAACCATTCTTCCATATTTGTTAGGAAACAACATACAACTTCCATAATTCGTAATATATCCTCCAATCAATGAACACCAATCTCTTCCTAATAAAACACCATATGTTGGAGGTAGGTCCACTACTATAATAGTGAAAATTGTTGTGATGTGAGGTGTTGCACTTATCCACGCACATGAATATTTTATCTTGCCACAGGTTGGGACCTTTATTGAATCAATAGCATATATCCTTTCCCTAGTCTCATAGTATTTTGTACATCTCATTCCCAATGCTTCCATAACTAATAGAGGCATAATGTTGTGTGTTGCTCCACTATCAACTAGACAATTATGTAATATAAAGTCATGATTTTATATAGATATGTAGAAAGGTGGGACTTTACAAATTGCTCAAGATCCAAACAACAACCTCATGAGGATAAAATGCCCCTATGTTTTTATAGAGGTGGTACTCCTCTGTTATAATATGAAATATATATCTTGATGTTCTTGGATTAAATTATCAAATAGGGGAATACTAAACAACAAACCCCAATATTTACTACTTAAAATAAAATACAAAGAATTGTCTATAAGATAAAAGTGTATTCACAAAGAAAAGTTCTTGAGTGAAGTACCATGAATCTTTCAAAGACTTAAATACAATATATACATAATATTATACAAAGATAAGGAAACCATAATATGAAAATAATACATTCCTCATATCTATCACAACATAATAAGGTTTGATCACATTCATAAGACAAAAAGATATAAGTCCACAATGCAGAGAACTTTAAAAGAGTATTTCATTCAAAATAGAAGTGGATATGATAGGTGCACTTCAAAAATATTATTATCACAAACTCAGAGTTTGAGAAATAATTAAATTTACACCCCAAGGTAGTTCTCTGGGGAGTTCAAAAATAATATTTAGTTTTACAATAAATTTGAAATTTTGTGTTCATCTAAATGGACTGGGATGGGGCTCTGGTGGACCATAAAAGAAAGTAGATTGGGACTAGACATGGAATAATAAAAAGGAGATGGTGAGATATCAGTTATGAGTTCTCAAGAAAGATTGAAAAGACACAAATGGATGATTTTGAATGAGAAGCATGAAATATATGAAACTATGAAAAGTGATCACTTACTATATGATGGAATCTCTCTCTCCTTACTATATGCTTAATGTTGTGCCTTTTACATTGTCTTTCATTGGAACTCCTTGACTGGTTGCAATTGCCTCTTCTTGATCTAGTTCAATTATTTTAGTTAAGGATTTCTTTAACCAATTCTCGATATAATCTCTCATTGGTGCCACTGTTATTTATTTCCTTTAATATCAAATAACACATTTTCCATATCTTTGAAGTCCATCAAAAGTTGGTGTATGGCATCCTCAATGTCTTCATTTTTTTTACATAACTAAGTAACCAACTTTCTAATTTTGTTTTTGAATAATCGGTCAAGTCATTAAAGTTCTCAGTTGTTGCAGTCTTCAATGAGTCCAATTTTTCTTCAAATTGTTCTTTTGACATAAGTGTAGAATTCAATATTATATGTGGATCATTCACATCCAACTAAATCCAATTCAATTAAATTCAAATAAAAATATTCTCTTTTAACACTTATAATATCACACTTAGCCAACATATCCCTTAAGCTCTTGATTATTTTTAACCAAGATGACTTAAGTTTTTTTATTTAGACTATGGAAGACAATTCCTTGAAGATGTGACAGTACGTAATTGTGAAAATCAAATATGAGGCCATGTAAAACTTCTTACTCTTTTTGAAATTTTCCAACTGAAAAGATAATTTACTTGAGATAATATTTTCCCAATCAAATATTACTTTTTCATGAATTGAAAAGTGAAAGATATAGAGGGTGAGCCTGGGAATAGTAGTTGTAGGATCTTGTCTGTCAACTCTAGCGAATAGCCATGCCATTTCTCAATAGGGATTTTTTAATGAACTGAAATGAATGTTTGAAAGGTCCTATGGCATAATTGTTAGGCATTCAAGATATTCCTATAAAAGCTCCAATCCTCCATTCCTTTCCTTTATAAACTCCTTGGATTCATTACCTTTGAAATTGATCATCGACTCTTGAATTCTGAGCATTCGCTTGAAGACCGAAGGTGCTAAGAAAATAGGAGACTCACCTTGCAACTTAATTATTCTCCGGTTCTTGTCGAATTTATCAATACACCATGAAACCAACTCTTTAAAATTGTAGACTTCTGAAACACAACCTACTAAAGTTATTCCTGACATCCAAATATGGTTTGAACTCTTATCTGAAAGTGGAAACAAATATTAATATATGTATTCTCTCGACCACTTAAACCTCTGATCTTCTCATCCAAGTGAGTTGATGGTATCTCCAAAGAACTGTGCCTTTGTTCTAGTTGTCATAATTAATCAGGTTGATGGATTAATGTACAACTCTTTCTAAAATTTATTACCAAAGTAAACCTTTTTACCATAATATGCTTTGAGGCTCTTGATTCAAAGAATTTTTAATAAAAATTAAATTTAGAATTGATGAGGAAATGTCTTGAGAAGATCGCCATTAATAATGAATTTTAACACTTAACTAGTTTTAGTCATTTTCGGGGGTTTTTTATTAAATGTACATTGGGGAGTGTGATGAGATAAGATGTAGATTTACCACAGGGTAGTGGATGATCAGGATGAAAAAATGACAGGGTAGTGGAATGGCGGGGTAGGATCACGGAGGGATCAGGAGTATATGGAGGAGAAATGAAATCACCATAGACCCGTGGACCCATGGAATGAATTATAGAATTCGACTAAGTGTTGAAAAATCATGGGGTTAGGGAGGTATGGTGGGTCAATGGGTATGGAGGAGAAAATTCATAGCATCTTGCACACTCACATTAATATTTTGGTAATTTGGCTAAGTAGAAGAAGTGGATCAGGATGACAGGGTCACAGGCATAGATAAGAAAATCAAGAATGTGCCTTAGATCTGAAGTAAAGTATTTTGAAAATTTTCTAAGTGTAGGTGTAAAAAAGAGGTGATAGAATGCAATGGTGTATTTTGGGGTTTGAAGAAGTTGAACAAGACTAAATATACATTGTGAACTAGTGACAAACTCGAAAATTTTCTAAGTATGGGAAAGGAATATACAAGAGAGATTTTACAAAAGACTTAACACATTTGAGGATCAACAGAAGTGTTAGTAGAATTCATAGACATCAGTCACTTCCTTACTCAACAAGGAAGTTTCATGCATTTGAAGATTCAAGGAGAAGTCCATATGTCTCTTGTTAAACATCAAATAAGAAGATATGAGTTGGATAGTTTGCAAGGAGAGATTAGGAAGATTAATCCACCATCCTTTGATGGTGAAAAATAAAGGGAAGATGATGTTGAAGCCTGGTTGCTTGGAATGAGGAAGTATTTTTAGTTGCACAACTACTCATCTAACCTAGAATTCAAGATTACCACACAACATTTTCATGGAAAATTTGTTATGTGGTGAGATCATTTGAAGAAAGTTGAGCACATTAATGAGAGTAGAATTACTTGGAAGTAATTCAAGAAATATTTTTAGAAGGAGTATCTTTCATAGCACTATTATGACAAGAATATGCAAGAGTTATTTGAACTCGGGTTGGGGATCACTACCATGGGAGAATATGAAAAGAAGTTCTTAGGATTGTTGAAGTATGTGGAATTTATAAAAGATGAAAAGGTGAATATACATAGGTTTCTGAGTGGAATTCCATCTTTCTATGAATACAATATTCAATATGATGAGCCCAGAACTTTGACAGAGGCCATTATAAAGTTTAAGTACTTGTATGAACAAGGAAAGGGTACATAATATTTGCAAAAGTATTGGAAGGTAAGAAGAAGGAGAAATCTAATAAGAGGGATTCAAACCTTCTTTCAACATAAATAGTCATAATACAAATCAACAAGATCATCCTGCAAAGAATGAATCCAAGAGAGAAGACTCCTTGGAAAAAAAGGGGAAGAGAACCAATAAAATGTTGTGGATGTAAATAATATCACATGTACAAGGATTTCTCTCATAGAGAAGACAAGATGAGGACATTGCACAACATCCAAAAGGCTATTATAGTATAAGACATGGGAAGAAATATTCCAAGAATAAATGTAGAGTTGGAAGATTGATGAGTAGAAAACCAATCCCATATGATTGAGGTGGAAGGTAAGATAATTAATCGACTTGTTGTTATTTTAATTGATTTAGGAGAAATACATAGTTACATTGATCCTAAAGTAGTGGAAAAAAATCATTTGGAGAAAAGTAAGCTTGAAAAATCAAGTTTGGTTTAGCTAGCCACTGGAACCAAAAGAAGGATCAATGAGACCGTCAAAGAGTTTTCAATAAGTATGAATGGAGTGAGTATTAATCCTAATCTGAATATCATACCATTAGGATCTTATGATATCCTAATCTAAATGGATTGGTTGGACAGGCTTCATGCTTTCCTAGATTGTCATAACAAAACATTTACATGTTTTGATAAAGAACGATAATAGAGCATTGTGAAAGGAATTTGAAGACCCATTTCTATAAGGGATATTTCATACTTACAGTTGAAGAGATGTTTTAGGAAAGGATGTCAATTGTATGCAGCTCATGTGGAGGAGCCAGAAAATACCAAAGGGCCAAGTCTCGAATATTTTTCAGTACTGCAAGAGTTTGAATATGTATTCTAAGAAATACCAAGATTACCACCAAAGAAGGATATATATTTATCTATTTATTTAGTAGTAGGAGCTTCCCCATATCAAAGACACCTTACAGAATGAGCACACCAAAATTAAAATAATTATAAATGCAACTGAAAGAATTTTTGAAGAAAGGGTACATGCGCCCAAGTGTATCACCTTGGGGAGCACCAACACTCTTTGTTAAAAAGAAGGATGGAACATTGAGGCTATGTAATGACTTTAGACAGATAAATAAATCCACTTTGAAGAAAAAATACCCTCTACCTAGAATTTATGACCTATTTTATTAGCTAAGAGGAGCGAAGATATTTTCAAAGATAGACTTGGGATCAAGATATCACCAGGTGAGAATCAAGGAATAAGACATCAGTAAGACGGATTTTAGAACCAAGTATGGAAATTATGAATTTGTAGTAGTGCCATGTCTAAACAATGCACCAACTGTCTTTATGTGATTAATGAATGACATATTCATAAATTATCTGGATAAGTTTTTCATTATGTTCTTAGATGAAATACTTATTTATTCCAAGTTTGAGGAAGAGCATGAACATCACTTGAGGTTGGTACTGAAATTTATAAGGGAACATCAACTATATTCCAAGCTAAGAAAGTGTTCTTTTTACCAAGATAATATCCATTATTTAGGGCACAATATTTCAAAGGAAGGTATAATTTTAGATCCAAAGAAGATTAAAGCCATTAGAGGATGGCCAACACCAAGGAATGTTTCAAAAGTTAGATCTTTCATGGGATTAGCTAGATACTATAGGATATTTGTATCAGGGTTCTCTAAGTTTTCTCATCTCATCACTTCTTTACAAAACAAGGGAATTAAGTTTGAATGGACAACATAGTGTGAATAAAATTTTAATTTATTGAAATGATTACTTACTAGTGCACCTATTTTGAAGATTGCGACCCAAATGATAATTTTGTGGTATGTACAGATGCATTCAAAGAAGGACTTGGTGGATTCCTCACTCATAATGGAAATTTCATTAGTTATGAATCCATAAATCTTAAAGAACATGAGATAAATTATGCCACACATGATTTGGAGCTTGATTCCATAATTCCTACATTAAAGATGTGGAGCCATTATTTCATGGAAAAGAAATTTCAATTAAGGACAGAGCACAGTGGTCTGAAATATCTTTTTTAGAAACCAACTTAAAATGTCAGGAAGACAATATGGCTAGAATTTTTAAATGATTATGAATTTAGCATCAAGAATATAAAAGGAAAATAAAATAAAGTTGTTGATGCACTCAGTAGAAGAGTACAATGCATGCATGCTATAACCATTAGTATGCATAGTTCTGATTTAAAGAGAAGAATTTTAGATGTTGTTGTTATAGACCAACATTACCTATAGGTAAAAGAAAGATTACAACAGGAAAATATATAGAAAAAATTTAAAGAGCATAAGATGAAGGAAGATGGAGTACTTATGCATAAGAATATAATTTGTGTTCCTAGTTCCAGAGAACTTAGGAATTTGGTATTAAAAGAGATGCATAATGTTCCATATGTCGGACATCCTAGTTACCAGAAAACAATTTCAGCAATAAGAAGATAATACTTTTGGCCAAGAACAAAGAAGGATGTTGTTTATTGCATTGGCATATGTATGGAATGTTGGAGAGTGAAAGGCGAGAATAGACACCCAGTAGGTTTGCTACAACCATTGCCAGTTCCAGAGGAAAAATGTGAAGTAGTAACCATCGATTTTATTACTAAATTGCCTAGGACAACAAGGAAACATGATTCAATAATGGTAGTGGTTGATAAATTAACAAAGGATGGTAATTTTGTTTCAGTGAAGATAGAATCTTACAAAAACTAATATTGCAGAAATATATATGAGGGAAATTGCTAGGTTGCATGGAATACCTAAGGAAATTTTTTTAGACAGAGATACAAAGTTTACTTTAAACTTTTGGAGAGGATTGTTTAAAGGATTTCATACAAATCTGAATTTTAGTACAACATACCATCCACGGTCAAATGGAAAGATAGAGAGATTCAACCAAGTGATTGAAGACATGTTAATAATGTATGTGATGGATAAACCATCCAAGTGGGAAGATTAATTGCATTTGGTTGAGTTTGCCTACAATAATGGGTATCAAGATTCATTGAATATGATCCCATTTGAAGCTTTGTATGGTAGAAAATGAAATAATCCATTGAGTTTGGATAACCCAGTAGATAGAGTAGTACTTGGGCCAGAATTTCTCAAGGATATGGAAGACTAGATGGTTAAAACTAAGAAGAATTTGAAAGTAGCACAAGATAAATAGAAAAGTTATGCAGATAAGAATAGGAAAGATACAGAATTTAAAGTGGGGAGCATAGGTTTTTTAAAGTGATTCCAAAGAAGAGCTCATTAAATTTGGGAAGTTGTACAAAGCTAGCAGCAAGATTATGTGGTCCATTTGAGCTATTGAATATAATAGGGCCTTTTGCATACATTTTTGCATTGCCTGCTTCCATGAATGTGCAGAATGTGTTTCATGTCTCATTGTTGAAAAAGTATGTACATGATCCTAACCATTTTATTGATTGGAATTTGATTCAGGTGGAGCCAGAACAAGTCTTTCAGGTCCAGTTGGTGGGCTTATTGGACAGGAAGTCCAAAGTGCTATGGAATAGATCCCTATGGTTGGTAAAGGTTTAGTGGACTTGCTATGGTCCTGAAGGTACTACTTGGGAACATGAGGATGCCATGCGAGTAGATTACCCATGAATTTTTGAAGACTTTTGAAATTTTGATTTATATTTTGTATATGCATTGAGGATAGTGGAAAAATAAGGGGGAGGGGAATGTAATACCCTTGTTTTGAGTCCCCAGATTAATAATATATTTTTTTTATTCATGAAAGGTTGGAATGCCTATAAAGGTAATACCTTGGATATATTAATAAAATACATTGATGGTTGCAAGACAGACAAGGATAGAGATAGGGGGTTATGATTCCAAGAGAGAGGGGGATAAAGGGGTTAAGTGTTTTATTATATTTTTTCGACCCTTCTTGTTTTTATTTGGGAAAAGTGGTTACATGAACTTCTTGGGGGAAGGCCATGTGGTGCTTTATTTCATGTGTTATATAAACCCCTATTTTGGTTTGTTTGGGGGTTACTCATTCATTTGTTCCTTTCTCATTATTCCCCATTCAATATTTCTCTTGGTCTGGGCATGTGAAATGAATTATGGGATGAGAAGAGCCATTTCTTGTTGGATGTAAGTAATAATTGATTATTCTAGGAGGGAATGGATGCCCATGTGTATGAGAATGATGGCAGTTGTGAAAGCACTGTCCACAACTAAGAATCCTTGGGTTTTGAAAATTAATATTTCATGGACAGTAGCATTGGAGCCCTAGAAAATAAGTGGAACAACTTGAGGGACTTCATTGCATAGAAATGGGTTCATTTCTTTGGGTTGTGCAAGTTGAAGGGGAAGAGAGATAGTAAACTATAATTGTTGTGTGGTTGAGAAAACTCTGAGAGCTTGATAGTTTTTTGTATGTGTTACAGTCAACCTAGGACCCATCCTTGTGGATTCATATCCCTAGCTCAGGGGGTGACCTATTGTTGAGAACTAGAACATCGTTGTCTATGGTTGGGTGGAACATATGATGTTTGCAACTAGTTGGTGAAGGTTTATTTGAAAAGATAATTGATCTCTATTTTTTCTGTGTAATTTATATTTCACTTTGTATTTATTATCTCTTAGATGTATTTTTTTTGTAAATAAAAGAGAACTATATTGATATTCACATATTTACATGTCAATTAAAAAAAAAAAA
>ML795817.1:108546-139251 GCA_009831015.1 Picea engelmannii
AAGATATTATCTTTGAGGAAAGTGATGAGTTCTTCGGAATATACCTTTTTTAGAGCTACAACTTCTTTCCATTTTATGAAATAATCAGTTGCAATGAGAATATAGGAGTGAAGTTTATTGGATTTTGGATTGATTGGTCCAATACTATCTAGTCCCCACTGTGTGAAAGGTTCTTTGATCATTATATCCTGCAATGGCATTACTGCTTTCTTCATATTTATTGAAAATGTTTTACAAGAGATGCATTTTTTTTATCATTGAATAAGAATCTTTAAAAATGGTGGGCCAATAATAGCCAACTCTTATGATTCGATGCATAGTTTTTGTTGGTGCAAAGTGTCCACCACAAATACCTTCATGAAACTCTTGTAGAACCTTTTGAGCCTTTTTGGAATCAATGCATCTTAATAATATTCCATTAAAATTTCTCTAAAACAAAACTTCAACAACTAGTACATATTGATTGGCCTTCATTTTCAACGAGCTTCTTTCCTTTGAAGACATGCCAATGGGAAACTGACCATAATTCAAATACAAGATAATGTTTTTATGCCATTCAGATATTGACAATGATGACCCTGGTGAAATAAATATATATGCATTCACTACATCTATTCATTTCATTAACTTACATAATCAGTTTCCTTTGACTACTTTTAGAGTCTTGATTTCTATATCTTACTCTTGAATTTTGGCAAGCCAATTTTCCCATTTTCTTTCTCTAAGATTTTGATTAAGCAACAACTTTACTAGAGAGGTTGGGACATAATATATGACATGAGATGATAAAATATACGTTCTAAAATGTGATGCTTCTTTGACCAAAGAGAGAGTCTACTTTTCTATCTCTGAGTCTATTAGTACATAATCATGCAAATTTTTACTCATGAAATTGATTGGTAATTCTTATCCTTTTGAATTCCTTTGTGTTAATATGGAAGCAAGTCTCTTCTGAAATAAATGAATATATTATGAAATATTTAACAAAATTTGGGCTGACAAGGACTGGAGCAATAGTTACTGCTTGCTTTATTTTGGTAAATGGTGTTTGAAATTCCTAAGTCCATTCAAATTTCTTGTCCTTTTTCAACAATATATTGATGGGATTTACAATTATAGCATAGTCTGGGACAAATCTCCGTACAAATTTTATCTTTCCAAAAAAATATTTTATTCCCTTTTTAGATGTTGGAGGACTTAAATCATTGATTTCTTTGATTCTTTCTAGATCTATGCATATACCTTCTTTACTCACAATGTGTCCTAAGATTTTTCCTTTTGATACTGCAAATAGAAATTTATTAGGATTCAATGATATGCCATACAATCTACAAAATTCAAAAACTTCTCTTAAATGTTTGATATGCTATTCTCTTAACTTTGAATGAATAGTTAGATCATCTTGATAAGTCAGCCATAAACTTCCCAATTAAATTTTTGAAGGCATGATCCATTTCCCTTTGGAAAGTTACTCCATAATTTTTCAACCCAAAAGGCATGAAAAAATAATCATAAGTCTCCCATGGTGTAACAAAAGTAGTGTTGGGTCTATCTTCCTCAACAACAAGTACCTGATTATATCCCGAAAAACCATCTAACATAGACATTAAAGTTGAACCAATAACATGTTGCAACAATTACTATAACAGGATTTGAGAGCCACTCTGAACATCTGATTGGAAAAAATATTCCAACCTTCTTTAACTTTTCCAAATCCATTTTTACTAAACGATTTAACTTAGTATTTATCGTTCTTAACTTTTTCTTAATAGGCTTCGCTCCTTCTTTAAGTGGTATAATGTGATGAAAAATGAACTTATCATATTCCTCCAAATCAAAGTAATTTTAGGAAAAAATATCATGAAAATATTTATATAGAGAAGTGTATTGATCAATTTCTTCCATTGTACAATTGGTACCAAGATTTATATACATGGAAGAATCATGTATACCAATATTTATCTTGTGTGTCTCTTGAACTTTTATAATGGTTAATTCTTCTTTTGGATCAATGATTCCAAACTGACACAATATTTTGAAATAGGTACATCATTTTGATCATTTAGGATTTCAAAAGAATCATTTGGATCAGCGAGAAAACTAGAAACATGTTCATCATTTTCAAAAACTTGTAGATAATCTTGATTGTCATGTATTGAAGACCTGAAAATTCTTTTAACACAAAATGTATTCTGACTTTGGGAATCATTTAGGTTGAAGAGAGATCCAACAACTTCCAATGAATCAACCTTTTGATTCTTATCTCGAGGAATGAAATAAATGTTGAATGAGTTAAAAGAGTCCATGAGTTCACATGCTCTTTTTGCATAATTTTTCAACTTTTCTTTCTTGATTCTATATTTATTTTTGATATGATTAAGGACCATTTCTAAATCCCCAGTTACTACCATATTATCCACTTTCATATGGAGTGCAAGAATCATTCCTTTTATTGGTGATTCATATTCTGCTTCATAATTTGTACATGGAAATTCCATTCCGATGGCATGTAGATACATACCATAAAAAGGGATTTAAAAAATGATCCCTATTTCATTTCTAGACTTAGAGTAGACACCATCAAATAACATCTTCCAAAAACCTCGAAAATAATTTTCTTCCTCTTTTATTTGAGGGTTGACTTGTTCTGTACTAAGAACAACATAATTTCTAATTTTTGCTTCAATATAGTTTTTCATTGCTTCATTCTCTTTCTTTCTTAATGATACGGGCTTTCTTCTTTCTCTAGAAACCCGAACCATTCTTCCATATTTGTTAGGAAACAACATACAACTTCCATAATTCGTAATATATCCTCCAATCAATGAACACCAATCTCTTCCTAATAAAACACCATATGTTGGAGGTAGGTCCACTACTATAATAGTGAAAATTGTTGTGATGTGAGGTGTTGCACTTATCCACGCACATGAATATTTTATCTTGCCACAGGTTGGGACCTTTATTGAATCAATAGCATATATCCTTTCCCTAGTCTCATAGTATTTTGTACATCTCATTCCCAATGCTTCCATAACTAATAGAGGCATAATGTTGTGTGTTGCTCCACTATCAACTAGACAATTATGTAATATAAAGTCATGATTTTATATAGATATGTAGAAAGGTGGGACTTTACAAATTGCTCAAGATCCAAACAACAACCTCATGAGGATAAAATGCCCCTATGTTTTTATAGAGGTGGTACTCCTCTGTTATAATATGAAATATATATCTTGATGTTCTTGGATTAAATTATCAAATAGGGGAATACTAAACAACAAACCCCAATATTTACTACTTAAAATAAAATACAAAGAATTGTCTATAAGATAAAAGTGTATTCACAAAGAAAAGTTCTTGAGTGAAGTACCATGAATCTTTCAAAGACTTAAATACAATATATACATAATATTATACAAAGATAAGGAAACCATAATATGAAAATAATACATTCCTCATATCTATCACAACATAATAAGGTTTGATCACATTCATAAGACAAAAAGATATAAGTCCACAATGCAGAGAACTTTAAAAGAGTATTTCATTCAAAATAGAAGTGGATATGATAGGTGCACTTCAAAAATATTATTATCACAAACTCAGAGTTTGAGAAATAATTAAATTTACACCCCAAGGTAGTTCTCTGGGGAGTTCAAAAATAATATTTAGTTTTACAATAAATTTGAAATTTTGTGTTCATCTAAATGGACTGGGATGGGGCTCTGGTGGACCATAAAAGAAAGTAGATTGGGACTAGACATGGAATAATAAAAAGGAGATGGTGAGATATCAGTTATGAGTTCTCAAGAAAGATTGAAAAGACACAAATGGATGATTTTGAATGAGAAGCATGAAATATATGAAACTATGAAAAGTGATCACTTACTATATGATGGAATCTCTCTCTCCTTACTATATGCTTAATGTTGTGCCTTTTACATTGTCTTTCATTGGAACTCCTTGACTGGTTGCAATTGCCTCTTCTTGATCTAGTTCAATTATTTTAGTTAAGGATTTCTTTAACCAATTCTCGATATAATCTCTCATTGGTGCCACTGTTATTTATTTCCTTTAATATCAAATAACACATTTTCCATATCTTTGAAGTCCATCAAAAGTTGGTGTATGGCATCCTCAATGTCTTCATTTTTTTTACATAACTAAGTAACCAACTTTCTAATTTTGTTTTTGAATAATCGGTCAAGTCATTAAAGTTCTCAGTTGTTGCAGTCTTCAATGAGTCCAATTTTTCTTCAAATTGTTCTTTTGACATAAGTGTAGAATTCAATATTATATGTGGATCATTCACATCCAACTAAATCCAATTCAATTAAATTCAAATAAAAATATTCTCTTTTAACACTTATAATATCACACTTAGCCAACATATCCCTTAAGCTCTTGATTATTTTTAACCAAGATGACTTAAGTTTTTTTATTTAGACTATGGAAGACAATTCCTTGAAGATGTGACAGTACGTAATTGTGAAAATCAAATATGAGGCCATGTAAAACTTCTTACTCTTTTTGAAATTTTCCAACTGAAAAGATAATTTACTTGAGATAATATTTTCCCAATCAAATATTACTTTTTCATGAATTGAAAAGTGAAAGATATAGAGGGTGAGCCTGGGAATAGTAGTTGTAGGATCTTGTCTGTCAACTCTAGCGAATAGCCATGCCATTTCTCAATAGGGATTTTTTAATGAACTGAAATGAATGTTTGAAAGGTCCTATGGCATAATTGTTAGGCATTCAAGATATTCCTATAAAAGCTCCAATCCTCCATTCCTTTCCTTTATAAACTCCTTGGATTCATTACCTTTGAAATTGATCATCGACTCTTGAATTCTGAGCATTCGCTTGAAGACCGAAGGTGCTAAGAAAATAGGAGACTCACCTTGCAACTTAATTATTCTCCGGTTCTTGTCGAATTTATCAATACACCATGAAACCAACTCTTTAAAATTGTAGACTTCTGAAACACAACCTACTAAAGTTATTCCTGACATCCAAATATGGTTTGAACTCTTATCTGAAAGTGGAAACAAATATTAATATATGTATTCTCTCGACCACTTAAACCTCTGATCTTCTCATCCAAGTGAGTTGATGGTATCTCCAAAGAACTGTGCCTTTGTTCTAGTTGTCATAATTAATCAGGTTGATGGATTAATGTACAACTCTTTCTAAAATTTATTACCAAAGTAAACCTTTTTACCATAATATGCTTTGAGGCTCTTGATTCAAAGAATTTTTAATAAAAATTAAATTTAGAATTGATGAGGAAATGTCTTGAGAAGATCGCCATTAATAATGAATTTTAACACTTAACTAGTTTTAGTCATTTTCGGGGGTTTTTTATTAAATGTACATTGGGGAGTGTGATGAGATAAGATGTAGATTTACCACAGGGTAGTGGATGATCAGGATGAAAAAATGACAGGGTAGTGGAATGGCGGGGTAGGATCACGGAGGGATCAGGAGTATATGGAGGAGAAATGAAATCACCATAGACCCGTGGACCCATGGAATGAATTATAGAATTCGACTAAGTGTTGAAAAATCATGGGGTTAGGGAGGTATGGTGGGTCAATGGGTATGGAGGAGAAAATTCATAGCATCTTGCACACTCACATTAATATTTTGGTAATTTGGCTAAGTAGAAGAAGTGGATCAGGATGACAGGGTCACAGGCATAGATAAGAAAATCAAGAATGTGCCTTAGATCTGAAGTAAAGTATTTTGAAAATTTTCTAAGTGTAGGTGTAAAAAAGAGGTGATAGAATGCAATGGTGTATTTTGGGGTTTGAAGAAGTTGAACAAGACTAAATATACATTGTGAACTAGTGACAAACTCGAAAATTTTCTAAGTATGGGAAAGGAATATACAAGAGAGATTTTACAAAAGACTTAACACATTTGAGGATCAACAGAAGTGTTAGTAGAATTCATAGACATCAGTCACTTCCTTACTCAACAAGGAAGTTTCATGCATTTGAAGATTCAAGGAGAAGTCCATATGTCTCTTGTTAAACATCAAATAAGAAGATATGAGTTGGATAGTTTGCAAGGAGAGATTAGGAAGATTAATCCACCATCCTTTGATGGTGAAAAATAAAGGGAAGATGATGTTGAAGCCTGGTTGCTTGGAATGAGGAAGTATTTTTAGTTGCACAACTACTCATCTAACCTAGAATTCAAGATTACCACACAACATTTTCATGGAAAATTTGTTATGTGGTGAGATCATTTGAAGAAAGTTGAGCACATTAATGAGAGTAGAATTACTTGGAAGTAATTCAAGAAATATTTTTAGAAGGAGTATCTTTCATAGCACTATTATGACAAGAATATGCAAGAGTTATTTGAACTCGGGTTGGGGATCACTACCATGGGAGAATATGAAAAGAAGTTCTTAGGATTGTTGAAGTATGTGGAATTTATAAAAGATGAAAAGGTGAATATACATAGGTTTCTGAGTGGAATTCCATCTTTCTATGAATACAATATTCAATATGATGAGCCCAGAACTTTGACAGAGGCCATTATAAAGTTTAAGTACTTGTATGAACAAGGAAAGGGTACATAATATTTGCAAAAGTATTGGAAGGTAAGAAGAAGGAGAAATCTAATAAGAGGGATTCAAACCTTCTTTCAACATAAATAGTCATAATACAAATCAACAAGATCATCCTGCAAAGAATGAATCCAAGAGAGAAGACTCCTTGGAAAAAAAGGGGAAGAGAACCAATAAAATGTTGTGGATGTAAATAATATCACATGTACAAGGATTTCTCTCATAGAGAAGACAAGATGAGGACATTGCACAACATCCAAAAGGCTATTATAGTATAAGACATGGGAAGAAATATTCCAAGAATAAATGTAGAGTTGGAAGATTGATGAGTAGAAAACCAATCCCATATGATTGAGGTGGAAGGTAAGATAATTAATCGACTTGTTGTTATTTTAATTGATTTAGGAGAAATACATAGTTACATTGATCCTAAAGTAGTGGAAAAAAATCATTTGGAGAAAAGTAAGCTTGAAAAATCAAGTTTGGTTTAGCTAGCCACTGGAACCAAAAGAAGGATCAATGAGACCGTCAAAGAGTTTTCAATAAGTATGAATGGAGTGAGTATTAATCCTAATCTGAATATCATACCATTAGGATCTTATGATATCCTAATCTAAATGGATTGGTTGGACAGGCTTCATGCTTTCCTAGATTGTCATAACAAAACATTTACATGTTTTGATAAAGAACGATAATAGAGCATTGTGAAAGGAATTTGAAGACCCATTTCTATAAGGGATATTTCATACTTACAGTTGAAGAGATGTTTTAGGAAAGGATGTCAATTGTATGCAGCTCATGTGGAGGAGCCAGAAAATACCAAAGGGCCAAGTCTCGAATATTTTTCAGTACTGCAAGAGTTTGAATATGTATTCTAAGAAATACCAAGATTACCACCAAAGAAGGATATATATTTATCTATTTATTTAGTAGTAGGAGCTTCCCCATATCAAAGACACCTTACAGAATGAGCACACCAAAATTAAAATAATTATAAATGCAACTGAAAGAATTTTTGAAGAAAGGGTACATGCGCCCAAGTGTATCACCTTGGGGAGCACCAACA
The DNA here is from genome assembly GCA_009831015.1 of Picea engelmannii. Lineage (NCBI taxonomy): Eukaryota > Viridiplantae > Streptophyta > Pinopsida > Pinales > Pinaceae > Picea > Picea engelmannii. Next base: position 116,199 of record ML795817.1, read on the forward strand.
CTCTTTGTTAAAAAGAAGGATGGAACATTGAGGCTATGTAATGACTTTAGACAGATAAATAAATCCACTTTGAAGAAAAAATACCCTCTACCTAGAATTTATGACCTATTTTATTAGCTAAGAGGAGCGAAGATATTTTCAAAGATAGACTTGGGATCAAGATATCACCAGGTGAGAATCAAGGAATAAGACATCAGTAAGACGGATTTTAGAACCAAGTATGGAAATTATGAATTTGTAGTAGTGCCATGTCTAAACAATGCACCAACTGTCTTTATGTGATTAATGAATGACATATTCATAAATTATCTGGATAAGTTTTTCATTATGTTCTTAGATGAAATACTTATTTATTCCAAGTTTGAGGAAGAGCATGAACATCACTTGAGGTTGGTACTGAAATTTATAAGGGAACATCAACTATATTCCAAGCTAAGAAAGTGTTCTTTTTACCAAGATAATATCCATTATTTAGGGCACAATATTTCAAAGGAAGGTATAATTTTAGATCCAAAGAAGATTAAAGCCATTAGAGGATGGCCAACACCAAGGAATGTTTCAAAAGTTAGATCTTTCATGGGATTAGCTAGATACTATAGGATATTTGTATCAGGGTTCTCTAAGTTTTCTCATCTCATCACTTCTTTACAAAACAAGGGAATTAAGTTTGAATGGACAACATAGTGTGAATAAAATTTTAATTTATTGAAATGATTACTTACTAGTGCACCTATTTTGAAGATTGCGACCCAAATGATAATTTTGTGGTATGTACAGATGCATTCAAAGAAGGACTTGGTGGATTCCTCACTCATAATGGAAATTTCATTAGTTATGAATCCATAAATCTTAAAGAACATGAGATAAATTATGCCACACATGATTTGGAGCTTGATTCCATAATTCCTACATTAAAGATGTGGAGCCATTATTTCATGGAAAAGAAATTTCAATTAAGGACAGAGCACAGTGGTCTGAAATATCTTTTTTAGAAACCAACTTAAAATGTCAGGAAGACAATATGGCTAGAATTTTTAAATGATTATGAATTTAGCATCAAGAATATAAAAGGAAAATAAAATAAAGTTGTTGATGCACTCAGTAGAAGAGTACAATGCATGCATGCTATAACCATTAGTATGCATAGTTCTGATTTAAAGAGAAGAATTTTAGATGTTGTTGTTATAGACCAACATTACCTATAGGTAAAAGAAAGATTACAACAGGAAAATATATAGAAAAAATTTAAAGAGCATAAGATGAAGGAAGATGGAGTACTTATGCATAAGAATATAATTTGTGTTCCTAGTTCCAGAGAACTTAGGAATTTGGTATTAAAAGAGATGCATAATGTTCCATATGTCGGACATCCTAGTTACCAGAAAACAATTTCAGCAATAAGAAGATAATACTTTTGGCCAAGAACAAAGAAGGATGTTGTTTATTGCATTGGCATATGTATGGAATGTTGGAGAGTGAAAGGCGAGAATAGACACCCAGTAGGTTTGCTACAACCATTGCCAGTTCCAGAGGAAAAATGTGAAGTAGTAACCATCGATTTTATTACTAAATTGCCTAGGACAACAAGGAAACATGATTCAATAATGGTAGTGGTTGATAAATTAACAAAGGATGGTAATTTTGTTTCAGTGAAGATAGAATCTTACAAAAACTAATATTGCAGAAATATATATGAGGGAAATTGCTAGGTTGCATGGAATACCTAAGGAAATTTTTTTAGACAGAGATACAAAGTTTACTTTAAACTTTTGGAGAGGATTGTTTAAAGGATTTCATACAAATCTGAATTTTAGTACAACATACCATCCACGGTCAAATGGAAAGATAGAGAGATTCAACCAAGTGATTGAAGACATGTTAATAATGTATGTGATGGATAAACCATCCAAGTGGGAAGATTAATTGCATTTGGTTGAGTTTGCCTACAATAATGGGTATCAAGATTCATTGAATATGATCCCATTTGAAGCTTTGTATGGTAGAAAATGAAATAATCCATTGAGTTTGGATAACCCAGTAGATAGAGTAGTACTTGGGCCAGAATTTCTCAAGGATATGGAAGACTAGATGGTTAAAACTAAGAAGAATTTGAAAGTAGCACAAGATAAATAGAAAAGTTATGCAGATAAGAATAGGAAAGATACAGAATTTAAAGTGGGGAGCATAGGTTTTTTAAAGTGATTCCAAAGAAGAGCTCATTAAATTTGGGAAGTTGTACAAAGCTAGCAGCAAGATTATGTGGTCCATTTGAGCTATTGAATATAATAGGGCCTTTTGCATACATTTTTGCATTGCCTGCTTCCATGAATGTGCAGAATGTGTTTCATGTCTCATTGTTGAAAAAGTATGTACATGATCCTAACCATTTTATTGATTGGAATTTGATTCAGGTGGAGCCAGAACAAGTCTTTCAGGTCCAGTTGGTGGGCTTATTGGACAGGAAGTCCAAAGTGCTATGGAATAGATCCCTATGGTTGGTAAAGGTTTAGTGGACTTGCTATGGTCCTGAAGGTACTACTTGGGAACATGAGGATGCCATGCGAGTAGATTACCCATGAATTTTTGAAGACTTTTGAAATTTTGATTTATATTTTGTATATGCATTGAGGATAGTGGAAAAATAAGGGGGAGGGGAATGTAATACCCTTGTTTTGAGTCCCCAGATTAATAATATATTTTTTTTATTCATGAAAGGTTGGAATGCCTATAAAGGTAATACCTTGGATATATTAATAAAATACATTGATGGTTGCAAGACAGACAAGGATAGAGATAGGGGGTTATGATTCCAAGAGAGAGGGGGATAAAGGGGTTAAGTGTTTTATTATATTTTTTCGACCCTTCTTGTTTTTATTTGGGAAAAGTGGTTACATGAACTTCTTGGGGGAAGGCCATGTGGTGCTTTATTTCATGTGTTATATAAACCCCTATTTTGGTTTGTTTGGGGGTTACTCATTCATTTGTTCCTTTCTCATTATTCCCCATTCAATATTTCTCTTGGTCTGGGCATGTGAAATGAATTATGGGATGAGAAGAGCCATTTCTTGTTGGATGTAAGTAATAATTGATTATTCTAGGAGGGAATGGATGCCCATGTGTATGAGAATGATGGCAGTTGTGAAAGCACTGTCCACAACTAAGAATCCTTGGGTTTTGAAAATTAATATTTCATGGACAGTAGCATTGGAGCCCTAGAAAATAAGTGGAACAACTTGAGGGACTTCATTGCATAGAAATGGGTTCATTTCTTTGGGTTGTGCAAGTTGAAGGGGAAGAGAGATAGTAAACTATAATTGTTGTGTGGTTGAGAAAACTCTGAGAGCTTGATAGTTTTTTGTATGTGTTACAGTCAACCTAGGACCCATCCTTGTGGATTCATATCCCTAGCTCAGGGGGTGACCTATTGTTGAGAACTAGAACATCGTTGTCTATGGTTGGGTGGAACATATGATGTTTGCAACTAGTTGGTGAAGGTTTATTTGAAAAGATAATTGATCTCTATTTTTTCTGTGTAATTTATATTTCACTTTGTATTTATTATCTCTTAGATGTATTTTTTTTGTAAATAAAAGAGAACTATATTGATATTCACATATTTACATGTCAATTAAAAAAAAAAAAGAGTTTTCCACCTACCACGCCACAACAGGGAAACCAGGATAGGTGGCCATCTGATTCAAGTGTATCTGTGATTCTAACTGAAATCATTTTTGACAAAAAAGATCAGAATGTTCTACTGTGTAGTGGCCATGGTCGACTACCTTACAGAGCTTAACAAAGAATTTCAATTCTCCACAAAATTGACTAAATAAAAATAAAACATAAAACCTGAGACAACTAGATTCTGCTCGGTCATCCTTGGGCGTTGTAGGCTGGGACAAAATTTTCTCCACATGTTGGACATCTTTTTCTAGCTGGAGCAGTCGTTATTGCATCCATTAGGAGGTCCAAGTGTTTTCCCAAGAAATTCTAGATATGGGCCTGGTCATCCATTTTTTGTCGCAGCTTGAAGATGAGTTGAATGTGATCCTCTACAAATCGAATTGGGGTGGGTGGAGGAGGTTCCTCCATCATGTCTGCGTTCATTTATTTCACTGCATCCACTGCTTCTGTTGCATCTCCTGCATTTGATATATCCACTGCGTCTAGTTCTGCGTCCACCACTGCCATTGTTGTCAAGGGAGTTGTCACTTACCAACTTGGGGGAATCTCTTCCTCCACCATGTAGGAACCGATGTTATAACCCTAAATTGCACCTAACATGCATACATGGCATCACTCCATCTAACTTGCTATCTTTTCCAAGCCATTATTGAACAGATCTTATAAAAACCATCATTTTGAAGGTGTACGCTCCCTGAACCATTATTGCCCGCATACACACACTTGCTAAGTCACTACAACTCGCGTACACTCACAGACTATCACGAAATGTGGAAAATTGCATAGGATACTGGTTTCTGAGCCATTACTTAACTGTTTGACTACCCATATCCAGTCACCCCAACCATTACTATCCCTTTTGGCCTATAAAATAAGGGTTTGGGGTCCCATTGCAAGGGGGGAATCACGAGAGCAAAGAAACTCTGCCCATTTTATCAATCCCCCTTTTCCCCAATTGCAAATCCCTTTACCATTTCCCTAAGAGAGAACTGAAGAGGAGAACAAGACATGGAAGCAGTTGGTGCATGATGAAGAGGAGCCCATGACCAAGTTTGAGGAGAAGTGTCGGTCTCATGTTGTAAGTGACTTTTTGTGAGATTAATATAAAGAAGTACTTTTTCTGTCCTGCCAAATGACATCTTAAACTTATATGAGTTGTTTACATTTCTTGTTTATGATGTCTAACCCACTAATACATATGTAGAATGCATGTTTGTAGTTTCCTGTTTGTCTTTTGATGAATGCAGATCAACCTTGGGAGGAGATTTGCAGTCAGGAAACAATCAAGCACAAAGGGTTTGACACCGAACGTGGAGTTTAAGGTAGGCCTATCGGATCCCTCTCTCTTGTCTTTTATGTATTATTGTGGGGTAATGTTTGGATAGTGTTTAAAAGTAGGAGACTTTAAATAGTTTTCTATGCCTACACTTTAGATCCTTGGTGTAGTCCGTAGAGGGGTTTTCTCGTTATAGCAGATTTGGTGACCATATTGGGGAGGCCTCTAGGTTCATTGGGGATATTTCTTTTTGGGTGCTTTAAATCAATTTATTTACTATTTTCTGAGTTTCTGTGAGCTTCTGTGTCTTTAAGGGATGTTGGTCTTCCATACCAGTACTCCCTGCCTGTGTTGGACTGTTGTTTTTTCATTTTTTTGAGGAGTTGCAGAGGTGTACGCGGCCTGTAGTGAGCTTGTCGGCGTGCGTACATGCCCTGCCCTTGGACAACCTGCATACATATGCTGGCTATTGAAGTGTCAGTAGCATGCCTATTAAGAACATTTTTGTAAAAAGAAGAGGCAGTCATCCTCTTCCCTGTCAGGAATCACACTCCTCAGAGGTTTTCTTGATCTAGTATTGGTCTCTGTTATAGCAGTCTGTATCCTAGGTATGACTTCAGTTTATCTTTCTTTTGACAAAATATTTCTTGTGTTTTCTTTGAATAGGGTTTTTAGACAAGTTGGTGAGTCTTCTTTGATCTTCCTGCTTGGTATTGTCAGTGACTCCCTCCGACCTACGATTGGGCCAGAAGCCATTTCTTGGTCATGTCTTGTCGTCATTTTCCCCCTTTTTTTCTTTGGAATAAAAAAAAAGAATTCATTTTCAAATTTCTTGTTTTGAAGCATAAAACAATAAAAACAAAATCTTTCATTTCTTTGTTTGGTAAAGAAGTTTAGGTTAAGTTGCTTCATTTACCAAGAAAAATTAAATTTTTCTTAAGTTATTTACTTGAATGCTTAGGAAATTAAGTACCTCGTAGTCGAGCGAAATCTTGTTTTGAGTTTTTTCTTTTCAAATATCTGAGAAAAGTAGTTACGAGAAGTTTGGTGAAAGAGTTTCAATTGGAAAATCTTTATTTGTGAAGAAAGAAGTACTTTTGTTTCCAGTATCATCTTATGCTCTTCTCTTTCGTCTCTTAAAGAACATCACTGGTTTCACTTTCATTCCTATTGAATTAAGACAACCACTAAAATTAACGCCTAATTAAAATTTATTAGACTTTGTGTTTGAAGGGTTCATCAATTTAGTCTAGGCTAGAGCCTTGATTTAGGATTGGAGAGGAAACTCTTCAAGGCTACAAAAACAAACATAAGAGTCTGAGCTAGGGAGTTCTTGAAAGTCCAGTAACCGTGAAAGTTATCCGGGACCCCCCTCTAACACAGGGGCTAAACACAAGTTAGCGTGCGGAAAGGTAGCGGAGATAACCCCTCCAAATCCAGACCAAGCGTAGTGGGGAACGCATATAGAGGGCTTATCTTGGGATTCCATTGATCTCATTTTCCATGGAGCTTTGTGGGTCTTGAATCTGTTCGAGGTCCTCAGTCATCTTTCAGAACACTTAATTTCGATACCCTTGATAGGTTTCTGGCTTGATACCCTGCTCATTGCGGTCCACCCGACTGTCGATTGTACCTTCCTAGTGATTGTTCGCGCGCTGGAAACCTAGTTTCCTTTATCTTATTGACTTACACAGGTGACTATGGGGGTATACCGCAGTACCTAGGGAAGACATCAGGCCACGCTTTGTAGAGTATACCTGGAGGGTGCTTCCATATTCGAGTTGCACTTGCACCGGTAAGTTTCTCTAGTGTTGGTTGTTGTAACTGTTCTTCCAACTAGCTAGTGATCTTCTTGTCTTACCTCATAGGAACTTTTTCTTATGTGTGTTGGTTAAAAAAAAAAAACAATTATAGAAATCCCTAGCGTGTCTTTGATATTCTCACACAGTCGAGGATCAAGAGATCTGCCAGTCGCGAAGGCTTTTGGGCCTGCCACCAGTTTATCTTGACCCACCCCCACCACTGTTAAGGTAAAAACTAGACCAACAAGGGTATTTTAAGGCGACCGGGTTATAGGAAATTGTGCCTGACTCATCTATGAGAGGATAACATATAATTCGGGAGGAACCAATCATTTCTGACCTCAGAGCACAAGCTCTTGGTCTGTATAACCCTCAAATCATTGATCTATCGGTGCCCGTCATTGTACAGGTTCAACCTTACGAGAATCAGGTAGTGTCACAAGAAGTGATGGAAACAAATGCAGCTACTTCTTCAGGGAATACTCATATTCCCTCTACGGTTGTCACTACAGGGGGTGTTCCGCCTCCTAACCAACCATCACCAGTTTGGACCAATATGGTCTCGTCTGCCTCTACTTAGGGAAATGGTATGATTTTGTCTATGGCAGCAATCACTGCTCCATTCACCCGGAGTGCGACAAGCCCTCCATTCTCATACAGGATGCCTGGCTTTGGTACGAGCACTGTCCTTTCCCACTCCACTCTACAGACATTAGGTCTCGGGGCAGGGAACTCCAACACTCCTTTGTAAGGATCTATGGGGGGCACTTCATCTCCCTATAACACTTTCCCTTACGGAGGGGGTCATATACCTCCTTCGTCCCCTTTGCTCGGTGGTGCTCACTAGCACTCCGTCGAGCCAAACACAAACTATAGTTCATTTGGAGTAGGTAGTCAAGGACTTACTTCTTATAACATGTTGGTTGGATCGAAACCATTCTCTTTGTTTGACGCGTTTGGTAACAATGCTTTCTCGTCGACTACCGTCTCGACCGGGGGAAACCCTGGTTATGGACAACAACATCTTGTACAGGGTACTATTCCTGCACGGGGGGAAAACTTAGGAATTCCTTCCTCACAAGGACCTTGGAATCCATGGCAAGGATCAGTTCCCTTGTCAGGGATGTCAATCGGGGGAAACCCCTTCCATAGCCAATGGAATCCTGGGCAAGGCTCAACATCTATGCCCGTCGGATCGATAGGGGGAAACCCTTCCCAAAGTCCTTGGAATGCGATGCAATACCAACCCTTTATGTCCTATTAAGGGAGTCATTCGATGACGTCTCAACAAGTGCAGAATCCATATGCTAGTCACGGCCATGGTTATTACCAAAACCCTAGCCAACAACTGAACTTTTCCTAGCAACCTGGTGCCAGCCAAACTCCAGGCTCCTCTTTCCCTGGTTATAATCAACAACCCAAATTACCATTTATGGAAAATCTGCACTTGGCAGACTTGACAAGGTTATTAAATGACCCCATCTATCATGATCTGCGTTGGCCTCCTATGCCAACCAAGTTTCCTTCGGACATCCCAAAGTTCAAGGCCAATCCTAACGAAGATCCAGGTGTTCATGTGACTACCTTCCATTTATGGTGCTCATCCAATTATTTGAGAGACAACTTCGTCCAGTTGCATTTGTTTCAACGCACTCTCATAGGGTGTGCTGCAAAATTGTACTTCAAGCTCGAATTCTCAAGATACTCTTCCTTCAGCGAATTGGAAATGGCTTTCTTAAACCATTTCCAATTACCTGTGAGATATGATGCCCACACCGATTTGTTGGCCAACTTTGAGAAGAAAAAAGTGGACCATATCTCAGATCACATTTGAGAATGGAGACGCCGGAAGAGTTTGATAAAAGTGTCAGTCCCACCAGCATTCCTGCTTGAGTGGTTCCTTAAGTCTTTGGTACCCCAGTTATCTAAAGATGTCGCAACCTTGGGGGTCTTTTCAGAGGAAGAAGCAATAATGAGTGCTCAATAGTTAGAACTAATTTACTCTCATTCTGGTTTATTTTACGAAGTTTTACCAAATGCACCACGGTCGATACTTGGAAAGACCAGACAAAGATCTGGACCACATGCCGATGGTATTGTAGGTTCAGTGCAAATGAAGCTCATTAATCAGTTGTCGAATCAATTGCATCAATTGTCAATACAACAGATAGCGTCCAGCTAGACCATTGGTTCGGTTGCTCCCCCTACTCAAACGTTGAATGTACACAGTGTGCAATCGACAAACTCGAAGGCCACAACAGCCTGATGAAAATAAGAAACAACAAAATAAGGGTAATGGGGATAAGAAACCTACCAATAATGTTGGCGAGGGAAACAATGAAAAGAAGAAGTTGAAGTATCCCTGTAATATTTTCAAGGAAGACCATCTGACTCACTAGTGCCCTCGGCTTGTGGAGGCCCAAAATTTATTGGCACAGCAACAACCTTCCGTGTTAACGAATCCATTTCCACATGGGAAAAATTTATCTCAAGCCTCTTCAAGCACGAAAGGGGCCGGTCATGGACCCCCTCCATCTTCGAGTAATCCTTCATCTGCGGATGTGTATATGATGAAAGGTAGCGTTGACATAATGACTAGGACACACGACTACGGAATGCCAAACACCTTTGAGAAGGGTAAAGAAGCCGAAAATCCATCTCTTCCTCTCCAGATTGAGAATACGTTGGGAAAAACAATGACACACATCCCAAAGGTGCATTCAAGAAAGATTCTCACAACCCAAACACAAGGGTCGCCCAGAAATACTCTGTGGTGGAGGATTTGTCACAAACCCCTTGTGCGATGTTAGCATTGGAATTCCTCCAAAGATGCCCTTCCCAGAGAAAGGCCATGTTAGTTGCCTTAGGATCTATTGAGACTTGTAATCCGGGAATGATCATGCTTGATACGAATGAATTAAAACCGTGTCTTCCTTACCACGTGGCGTTTCAGATAGTAGTGGCTTACACCACGAAAAATTTTACTAGGAACATTTTTCGCATGGTGGTTGATGAGGGTGCCTCGACATGCGTGATGTATTTGACATGTTGGAAGGCCATTGGCCAACCCATTTTGTCTCCTTCACCTACTCTTCTTACTGCTTTCGATGGTCATTTGTTCCGACCACATGGAATCATCCCCTTTTTTCCCATGCAGTTAGGAGGGAAGAACGTGTGCGTCGAAGTTGAAGTGGTCGATGTGTCTCTTGACTACAATATATTGTTAGGAAGGAGTTGGACCTACACTATGCAAGCAATGGTCGCGACATTTTTTTGGGTCTTGTTCTTTCCACACAATGGTCAGATCGTGACCATTGATCAGTTATCCTTCTCTCGTCTTGACCCTTCATCGAGGGTGTCCACAGTCCTGATGATTGATAACCCTCAGCCCGACATCGTCAACGTAGGGGTTGTTTTGTGCCCACCTTTGATGGGTAATTTCGATTACCCGCCTCTGACCAGCAATCTCCATTACATGTCAGCTATCCCCGACCAACCTAGGGACAAATTCTTTCAAATATCATCATTTCGCATGACTTATTTTAACGATCCGTGGACTCTTCCTTCCCCATCAACCATGATGGAAGGGACATGGCACCATGGCATGGCCATGCCTTTTTCCACGATAGAATTTGCGTACTCTATAGTTCAACAAGCTTCCGTCGACCCTGATCTGACTCCTGCACATAAGTTGGATCTGTTTCTCGAGCCTACATGGGCTCAAGGTTCCCTCACCGATACTGATTCTTTAGACTTAGTCTTTCCCTCAGATGAGGTGATTATTGAGGCAATGGCTAGTCTGGACAGACCCTGGGATGATCTTCATCACAGATTTTACTTCCTCCCAGAGTTAAGAAGAATTGAAACAGGTGAATTCACTCTAACTATGATTGGAGATAAGGCTTGTCCTATCAATCTTTTGGCTACACACATTGTTTACGCTGAAGGAAATATGACAACCATTGCTCAAACGATACCTATCGATATCTCCAGAATCCCTGCCATCATGGAGAATATCTTCGTCGGAGCGGACTTCTCCCTTGAGGAGATTAAAATCTACACAGATTTATTTAAATAATTCTGCGACGTTTTTGCCTCATCTTATGAGGAAATGCCAGGTATAGATCCAAGAATCGTCGAACATGAAATCATGACATATCCTGATGCTAAGACGATTCGACAGAAGCTTTGTCCATTCAATCCTAGGAAAGAAGCAGCTATTAAGGTTGAAGTAGAGAAACTACTCCAAGCTGGTTTCATCTACCCCATCCAATTAACTCAATGGGTGTCAAATCTCATTCCAGTCAACAAAAAACAGGGTACGATTCGTGTATGTATAGACTTCCGTGATCTGAACAAGGCCTACCCAAAAGACAATTTCCCCATGCCATTTATTGACTAGATAGTCGATGAATGCGCAGGTTGTGAATCCTTTTCTTTCATGGATGGTTTTTTCGGGATACAATCAGATACAGATCAAGCCCGAAAACCAACAAAAAACCGCTTTCATTTGTCCGTGGGGTACATTCGCTTATCGGAAGATGCCTTTTGGTCTGAAAAATGTTGGAGCTACGTTTCAACGGGCCATGTCTTTTTCTTTCCATGACCTCAAACACATAGTTGAGGCTTATCTCGATGATTTAGAATCATGATCTCGCAAGAGATCTTATCATCCCGCACACCTCCGACTTATCTTTGAGTGATGTCTCTACTACCGGATCCACTTGAATCCAAACAAATGCAATTTTTGTGTCACATCGGGTCATTTTCATAGTTTCAACAATAGGGATCATGGTCAATCCTCTAAAGGTTGAGGCAATATTTCAGTTGCCTCCCCTGTGCACAATCCCTCAGCTTCAGAGTTTACAGGGAAAAGAGAACTTTTTACTGCATTTCATCGCAAACTATGCCAAGATCACAAAGGGTTTCATGCATTTATTGAAGAAGGACATTCCTTTTCATTGGGACGAAGCCGCTCAGTGCTCTTTCAAAGCGTTGAAATGTTCCCTCACTTCTACCCCTCTGCTTTGGCCACCCAATTATAATAAATATTTCTTATTGTACTTGGTCGCTACGGATTCGACCATTGATATGGTCTTGGTTAAGGAGGATGATTTTCTCTCAGAGTATGTGATTTATTACCTGAGCCAAGGTTTGGTTGGACTGGAACTCAATTATTCCCACATTGAAAAACTTGCATTGAGAGCAGTCCATGTTTTCCAACGGTTCCGTCATTACATCTTGTTTTGCAAGACCACCGTCATTTCCATTGTGAATCTGTTTCAATACATGTTGACACGACAGGTAATTAGCAAAAATATCAGTATATGGATAGTTATCCTCCAAGAATTCGACTTGGATTTGTTTCAGAAAAATCCAAAAAGTCATTAGTCTTTGCGGAACTCATTTCGGAATTTCTTGTCGAATCAGGTGATGTTATACCCGAAGAGTCACCTATCAAAGGAGACATGTTTCTAATCACGTCTTCGGACCCCTGGTACAGAGATATACTAGTCTATCTCCAGACTTTGAAGTTCCCTACCTCTGCTTCTCTTGATGAGCGTCGTCGTATATGCCATCAGGATAAAAACTATCTCATACTCAAGGACACTCTGTATTGTTGAGGTGTATATTTCATCCTTCGTCGTTGTCTCACCCATGAAGAAGAGGAAATCATTCTTAATGATTGCCACACTAGAACATGTGGCAGTCATTTATTTGGGTTGGTAACAGCCCAAAATATTCTATGAGTCGGTTACTTTTGGATGACATTAATCAAATATTGTCTTGAATCGATGAAGAAGTGCCACCTGTGTCAGATCTTCTCTCGGAAGATGAGGGAACACCCCACTCCCATGTTTCCCGTCATCAAAATTGGTCCCTTCACCAAGTGGGGGATTGATTATGCTACATGCAACCCTCCTTCCGCAAGGGGGCACCGTTATATCATCATAGCAATAGACTACTTCACGAAGTGGGTTGAAGCTATGCCAACGTTTAAAGATGATGGCGAGACCACAACTCTCTTTTTGTTTAACTAGATAATAAGAAGGTTCGACATCCCAAGAGATATTTTCACTGACCATGGTAGTCACTTTCAGAACAAAATGATGTTTGAATTAACATCAAAGCTTAGGTTGAGGCAAGAACATTCATCACCCTACTACCCACAAGCGAATGGTCAGGTGGAAGCTATGAATATATCCCTTAAGATTATCTTACAATGAACTATCGATTCGGCCAGGTCAAATTGGCATTTGATGTTGCATTCGGCATTATGGGCCTACTGAACATATGTTAAGACTGCAACTAGTTTCTCACCTTTTCAACTCGTTTACGGGCTGGAAGCAGTCTTGCCTATAGAGTGCCATATCCCCTCTCTAAAGTTGGTAGTACAGTTATTGCCAAACACTTCACCACTTGAAGAGCGTTTATTATATCTTGAGCAGCTCGATGAGCAACATTGGGATGTAGCCTTGGCTAACGAGGCTCACAAACAAAAATTCAAGTGTCAGTATGATCGGTCCATCCGTCCTTAGATTTTCTCTGAAGGCGACCTTGTCCTAGTCTATGACCAAGATAAGGACCCCCTGGGGGTAGGAAAGTTCAAACCCATGTGGTTCGGACCTTTCATCGTGAAGGAGGTTCTAAAGAAGGGCACTTATAGTCTTGTGGAATTTGAGGTAAATGCTTTGGTGGAGCCTAGAAATGGGCTCTACCTCAAGAAGTATTACTCATAGGTGGGTCACCTTGGGTGACTTCTTGTAACATATGTATAGTCCTGTACATTCTCTTTTTAGTTTTTGTCTTTTTTTTTTTATGGACGTGTCATTTTTGATGTCATCTTTTTCACTGTGGCAGATGTCAAGTGAATCAAAGGTGTTCGTTGGGTTCGAGGACGGTGCTAGTCGGCACACTCGTAGGATTTCTTTTTCATCTTGGGTGATTTTCACACCTCGAGGCTAGTTGCTATCTTGAGGAGGTATCTGTTTAGGTGACGCCACAAAAAATGTCGCCGAATACAACACAGTCTTAGAGTTTCTTCGTGATTCTTTGTCGCATGGTGTCTCTCACCTCTAGGTCTACTTAGACGCTCATCTGGTTGTGTCTCAGTTAGATGGGGTTTACCGCGTTTATGATCCTACACTACACCGACGGTTCCTTAGGGTACGTCTCTTAGAATGAAGCTTTGATTACATTACGTATATCCATGTTCCTAGGAGATTGAATCAAATCACAGATACTCTAGCTAATCATGTATTAGATTGGCATATTGCACACATGTAAGAAAAAGAACACACACACACATGTAAATACATTTGTAAAATATATGTAATCCATAAGACATAAAAAAGATGAAAAATATCCATATATATATCAAAAAATATCATAGTACATGGGTGGGCACAAGCGCCTAAAAAATATGTCTAGTTAGAGTCATGGGGCTTATGCCCTCAAAAATATACAAATGGTTCTCTCAGCACATAAGCGGTCTAGCCTAGCTAAGAGCGGGGCCTGTTGGCCCTGCCATAGTGAACAACATCATTCGCCAAATGCTGAAAGAGATGGACCCAGGTCCGTGGCACCCCAAATACGTGAGGTTGCATTGACAGTGGGAGATGCTCGAACTCCACCATAGGGACTGTACAAGTGAGCGCGGTAAGGTTCTACTCTACCCGTCTCAATACTCTCTCAACCTCTCTGGCTGGAGGCCCCCCTGCTGTTGTTGTTGGTCTGGTGGCTCCAGCTGGTCCTGCCTCTGGTTATGGATGCTACCTAGTCCTCGAGAATTTTGTTAGATGCACTGGTTCCACATCTATACATAACAGATACGTAAGTGTCAGATACTTTGGTATACAAAAAAATGATATATATAAAAAGACATAAAAAATTAAATAACTTTGAAAACCAAACTTACCCATCTTTCCTCGCTCCGCTGCGGGAATGTACAGGCATGTCAGGATCTCTGGAAAAGTTAATCTCAGCATAGGGATAGTCCTCTATTGTTAGAATCTATCGTGACCACCAATAAAAAAAATTGTCATCAAAGGCCTCGATGGTCCTCCCCCCACCCTGTCACAAAAACAACGTCGCCCATATGCATAGCGCCAGGAGAGAGGCCTCGTGCCCTCATATAGTCTCTCGAGGACTAAGGTTGGGTACCCTCTCAAAGAAAAAGGAGCAAAAAACGGTCCCAAACCCGAAGTTTTGGTGCTCACGTATCCGACACTCTGTCAATTGTCTCTTCATGCAATCCAGCATGGTGGTACTCCAGTCAAAAATCCATACATTTAAGCATTGTACCGCACAATGCATGTGCACCCGAGAATCCTGATGTAAAGCTACAGATCCAGTGATTCGCCCAATAAGTAGAACTATCACTTTGAGTGATAGGTTGTTGGTCTTATGGATAGGCACCTAAGAACCTACTTTCTCAGTACCTGCCTCACAATGGAGTCCAATCAACTCCTCAATGTTGTGGGGCCCGGGGGGAAAAGTGCGCAAGTTGACTGGATCCCCTCTCCTCGAGAGACCAGTCAGAAAGCAAATGTCCACAGTTGTTGGAGTCAATGAATGCCCCTCGATCATGAATGCCTCTGTGTCAGGATGCCAGTAATCTGTCAACGCATTTAGCAACCTGGGTTGTGCCCTCATAAACGGACACTAGAATAACTTTAACAACCCACATTGTGACAAAACAACGATAGCAGCAGGGTCCTCGGAGACAAAAAAATCAATTTCCTCATGCTCTCGCTCTCTCTAATGCACATACATCCTGTAAACACAAAGAAATGGAGAGTTAACTTTTGCATTTCCCTTTTTTTCCCATTTATTGAGGGTGTACATGGGTTGTCTTGAGGACAGTCGTGTGTACACGTGGACAACTTCTCTTATGCTCGCGTGTGCACGTAGGTTTTGCTTGGACAGCCCGCATACACGCAGAGCCAACCTCTTTAAATGTCAACACCCCCACAAAATACCAAAAGAAATGAAAAAATGGAAGATAGAAATGTAAGGGAGGTTAGTATGTACTTACTTGGTCCAAACGGAAGTTTGTTTCATCCACTGAAGCTCCCGGAATCAACTATTTCGACGAAGGGGTGTTTTTTGACTTTTGGTCAATTCTCAAAATTACAATGGTGATAATGAGCCGCCAACTTTCTATTTATAGACTTTTTAGCCCCTTTTTGTCATTTTTTGGACCCTTTTGCCATTTTTTCTAGCTCAAAAATCGTTCACTATGGTTCTTGAGTTTCTCAGGGGATGTTACGATAAGTGTTACTTTGGGTATTGGGAAGTTTTTTTTGAGAGTTGGGTCGGTTTTTAAGCTCTTTTGGTAAAAAGTCATTTTTCCAACTTTGTGCATGTAAGATAGGATTCCACCTCCACTTGTTGCACCTTGTTGTATTTTTCTTTTTTCCATAGGATATATCCCACTGAATTGTGACACAAAACCCTCACTTTTGCTCTAGAAGTGTCATAATTTAGTGGTAGAGCCTACTTGTACATGGATGCCCTAGGTAGATCCTGGTTGCATTTTGGTGTCCATGCCGTCACTAATGACTATAGCCTCGGGAGTCCTTATTAGTTTTTCCTGATTATGAGTATGAGCCTCATTTGCATGATTCATTATCACTCTTGACCTCACCCTCAGGACTCCCAAAACACAACAGGTCTTCTTTTAAGCCCTTTTTAGACCCTCTAAATATGAAAATATTGTCGAGTGATCTTGTTTCCCTTCACGCTCGCTAAAACTGAAATTTGAAGGCACGTATGTTCGGTGGTAGTTTACCCCTTTTTCGGTCTAGACGGTCAAAAGTATGAACAAATGTATACTCTAGGAGCCTCGGTTCTCTAGAAGATTATTCTCTGGTATAGATTTAACGCTTTTTTAGGCCCGAGGGACTAAATCTACGAAAAAGGAACCCCCATGGAGTCCATAGTTAAGCTCTTTTCAGACTCCCTAAAATTGAAAATATAGCCGAGTCACCTTGTTTCTTCACATGTTAAATTGGTCCAGAAAAACATCCCTTACGGATTCCATATTTAAGCTCTTTTTAGATTCCGTAAATATGAAAAGATTGTCGAGTGATATTGTCTTTGTCACACTCGTTAAAATTATTTTGAATAGACGTATGTTCGGTGCTAGTTTACCCCTTTTTTAGAGCCGACTAGACTAGCTTCGAAAAAGGTACCCCAGTGGAGTCTCCTTTTACGCATTTTTAGACTCTCTAAAAATGAAAAACCGTCGAGCTTACCTTCTCTGGGCTCGTTAAAATCACATCGAAGGATGTTATCATTGTGTCTTATTAATCGCATTCACATTCTCGTGTCTTTGGCCTAATGTCGGCTCCATGTTGCTCTCAACTGAACCATCTGAAGCATGCCGTATACACAAGCCTTGTAGCACTTTGCCTTTGCGTCTTGACACCTTGAACCATGGAGGATTTTCCCGAGTGTCCTTTTCCTGCATATGTCCCCTTGCTATGAATATCAATGTGTTCCTTGCGCTTGGAAATAGTATGTCTATGACACGCGATCCTCCTTTGTAGCGTAGCATTCTTTATTCTTTTTCAAGATTCCAAAAATTATTGAAAAATACAAAAAAATCAAATATACCCCAAAACAAGGAAGGGAAAAGTATTTTCTTTTTGTTGACAGCACAATGAGTCTCCCTTAGACAAATCACATCCTTTTGTTTGTTCGTCAAGCTCTAGGATTCAATATGACCTTAGGAAGTTGTTCTCGCGAAATAGAGTTGTGTTTTCCTCCATTTGGTTACCCTTCCAAACATATGGAGAGTTCACTTTGCCTCTTGCATTGGGAACTTATGTCAATCCCATGCTGCTTGAGTCTCGTCTTTTGTCATTCTTTAGACCAAGGGAAGTCTTACTAAACTTGAGTCATCCCTTCTACATTTTGTCTCTTGTCCTCATGCCCGACCACCTCGAAAGACCAATCAAGTCCTTGTTCAAAAATCAATGAAGTTCTATTCCTGATCGTCAAGATCCTCTTGTCTGTTCCCAATGAGTCGTTGAAGACCTCTGGGTAGTGAATTTGTACACTCATATTACACTCCTACCCGAGTTTTGAAGATTTTAAAGTTGTTTCTTGAGCTATGAAGACCTCATCTCTAGCCATCGGGCATCATTGGCTTCTTGAAGATGGATACTATACATGTATATCTTTCAATTTTTGAGATGTAGATCCGCTGTGTACTACTCATGGCTACACTTTATATAATTATATGACATGGATCTGCAGTGTATTTGATTGGCAGCCATGATTTTATTTCATCCCGAGCATGGGTATGCCTGCCTCGGTGAGAAAATTTGTTATTTTTGTAGATGGCACCTCCTGAACTCTGGTCCCTGGGCTCACTTGCGTTGTACAATGGTGAATATTTGTAATGTATTTTGGCCATCAGATTCTCTTAACATAGTTAACAACTTAGTGAGAACTGTGACCTGAAAATGAGAACTTTGGCCCAAAAAACCCATATTTTTGCATAAAAAACATCAAAATCAACCCCCAAATCAAAAAGCGGTGCTACCGGTAGCACCATTTTTTAAAATGGGGTCAAATTTACAACATTTTTCAAACATGGCCTTCAAAACTTAGACAATAGCTCAGAAAAACCTTAAAATCAACACCTAAAAACAAAAAAGATGTTTTTGATTTTTTTTTTTTCCAAAACGTTGAATTTTGAGATCAATTGAAATCGGATTTTTATCACTTGGTACCATTAAAACCAAAACCTTAAAATCAACCATCAAATTGAAAAGTACTGCTACCGGTAGCACCCATTCTAATATTGGGGTATTAAAATGACTAATTGTGATAATGTGGTAAAAGAACTCATCATTACTGTAAACAAAATCATAAAAACAACCCTTAAATGTTTACTTTTTAAATGTTATCATCATGCAAAGCACAAGGTAATACATAATTCCATGAAAATATCACAATATACTTTAATAATTCAACGTCACTTTTTAATATTTTTTTCCTTTTAACAATAAAAAAGTAAATACAAGTTACATTGAATGAAACATAAATAATTTCTTAAAAGTATTGTTGTATTGACCATATTCAAAACATATGAGCTAAGAAATTTTATTATACTATCCACAATAAAAAAACATGTCATTCATAAAACAAAACAAAAGATTCATAACTTCATGTAAGATCATATGTAAGTTCAATGCTTTTTTTTAGTTACCATACAAACATCATATGGATAAAAAATTCTTAAAATGTTCCATACACTTATTCAGATTGAATCATGGTTTCTGAAATATCATCAGAGTCTACATTGTCTTCAGATGAATGTTTTGATGAAGATGTAGATGATCCATACTCTTCTCTATTGTCTATAAATGCACCATCTGAGTCTACATGCATGCCCAACTTTTCATATGTCAAATGCCTTTTAGATCTACGACTAGGTTCAACAGATTCACATCTTGCATTTATTTCTTGTGGCAGCAACCTTTTGATAATCTTTGTTGTCTTGGAGCGAAGAGTTCCTCTCTTTGTTAAATTGAAGTCATAAACAAGTATGTCAACATCGTCTAATTTTAAGAGGGCAATGCGATGACAAGTTGTATTTTGACCCTTTCTTTTTCTCTTTCTATTGACATGTTTCTCAACCACCATATTTGGCTTGTACACACCATTGAATGGGTGTGTACTTGTTGCATACCAATGCACTTCAATTGCAACAACATCAACATTTTCTTTCTCAATCTTTATAACCTTTCCTATCCAAAATGGATAACCATGTGGATACTCAGTCGCTAAAACTGCAATCATGATACCCTCCTTAATATCTTGTACTGAACCCCTGTTATGGTATTCCATGGCTTCACGTTGTGCACGTGACCTTCGCGAACCAATACACATTTCTCTTTCCTCTGCTTGTGTAATCTCAATAGCACCTTGAGATTCTTGAACTTCAACAATGTTTGTTTCTTTAGATTCGTTTGGCATATTTTGTGGCCAATGAAATGGAGTCCTCAGCATTGTATCTTCATTTTTTGAGCTTGAAATTATGTCACTTTGACTATTGAAAAAAGACTCCCACCAAACAGAATCAACAACATCAAAGTACTCATATGTATCCTTAATGGACTTTTTAATTTCTTCCAGGCATTCTGAATAATCTACATCTCTGTTATGCCTTTGTGCATTATGGATTTCAGCAACTGATTGTAAAAATAATAATTTTGATGCAAAAATTGGACTATCTAGAATGAACTTCAAAAATGATAAACCTGATGAAGGCCCCCATTTTGTAGTAGTTGAATATTGCTTTCCCAATATAAGTGTTTTCCCTTCAAATTTTTTCAAACAAAATTGATGTTGGAAGCTAATGTCATTAAGTTGGTCAATACATTTTTCTTCACGATGTGATCCTTGAATAAATCTTCGCATGTCAACAGTTTCTTCTAATATATGACAAACAGGCTCTGGAATGTATGCTTTCTTGATACATTCAATCAATGATGGTAGACTTCCAACATTTTTCCTCTTCAACATTACGGAAAAATGAATGAACATTTGATCAATATGATAATGAGTGTGTCCAACAAGAAGGAAACCAACTTTCACCTTTTGAAAGATTCCCATTTCAAAAAGCATGCTTAGTTATCCAAACACAATTTGATTTTTATTTTCACGACTAGTGTTGTCCAACTATAGATAGAGAACTTGAGGAATATTTCCATCCCAATGAGTGAGCACATGATGAATTATGGTGATGGTCATATTTGCATCATTGTGAATATTTGGAGCTGTGAAGTAAACTCTTGGACACATTTTTCCATTAAAAACCATACAACCAACCAAGTGAAACTGAATGAAATTCTCTTTCTGTAAATTTTTGGGTGTACAAAAAAAATGTGGTAGAAGTGTTTCCGTCTGGTCCATGCCATCAATTATCACACCTAAATATTTGTTTGTAGCATCATAACACTTCTTCCGATGTTTGTACAACTTTTGTCTTTCACTTGATTGTTGATTCCGATGTTCTTGAAGTGATTTGATTATGGAATCTGCACATGACATAAAATGGAAATATTGATTGTATGTTTTCATAGTTGATAACTATTCAATTTAAAAAAAAATAGCAAATACATACCTCTTTCAACCCCTTCAGATTTATCTCTTCTTGATTTAAGAGTAGCACATATACTACAAATCCCCATCCTTGACTTCTTAGGAATACAAACATTGTTCAATTGTTTCTTCCATATTCTTGTAAAATATGCATATGTAATAAAATTATTCTTTCCTTCAACATCTTCAGCATATCCTTTGTACAAGTTGTAGATTTCCCTCCTTGAAAAATTATCTGGAATATGTATTGTGTCTCTATCTGGCATACACTCCATGTTTGGAAAAGAAACCACACATCCATGACAATGCAGTGTTTGTGAATGGTCCACTCTCTCGTCCATGATGTACCTTTGAATAAAATGATGGATCTTTTTCCAACCTTGTCTAGATTCTTGATAGATGAAGATTACCAATTGAGTGAATTTTTTTGAAAGCCTTTCTGCAAAGTAAAATATTCTCAATGCGATAATCATATATTGTATTGGTGGATATCATGCACCCCGTCAAATATGAATTTTGCATGCTCTTATTCATTGCCAAATATGTCTTCCTTTTATTCAAGGCATGCATGTAGTCCATGCTTTTCAAGCAATTCTTTTGACAACATTCACTTGAAATCAATTCTTTTATGGAAATTGATTTAGTGAGAAATTATTTCCTAGACCTTGTATAACTAGAATGCTTTGGATCGATATAAAAAGGTCTAATCTTGGTCCTAGACACAATGTTTCTTTGCAATGTCTCCACTATTTCATCATACTCACTAGAAGGTTTTTCCTTATCGCCACAAGGAGTATCAAGCAAAACATTGTCAGGAGATTGAACTAGAGAATGTCAATCACCTTCATTTGTTGCAGCTGAATGTTTGAGAACATCATCATCAACATAATCATTTGGAGACAAATAATCATCAACATAATCATTTGGAGAAAACTAATCATCAACATTATGTCCACTATTGACATAATCATCTTCATTGCTTTCAAAATCCCCACTTGAGTGAAAATTTCCACCATCTTCCTTAGTGCCTTGAAAACCTTCATAAGTATCTTGAAAATCCTCACTTGGAGGAAAATCAACATCAACATTGTTTCTTTTTAATTTATCACTCGGGAAAGAGTGGCCACCAATGGCGTAATTATCTTCGCTACTTTGAAACTCTCCACTTGAAAGATAGTCTTCATCATCTGCATCCTCATTACTAGCTTCAATATCATCACTTGGAGGAAAATATTCATTATCCTCATCGGTACCCTCAAAATCCTCACTTTGAGGGAAATCATTAGCACCAACATTGTTTCTTTTAAATTCCTCATTCGAGAAATACTGTCCAGCATTTTCATAATCGTCATCATTGCTTTTAAAGTCCCCACTTGGGGGAAATTCTTCTCCATCCTCATTCGTGCCTTGGAAATCCTCACTTGGAGGAAACTCTTCATCAATACCTTCAAAATCCTCACTAGGAGGAAATTAGTAATCACCAACATTGTTGTCTTTAAATTCTCCACTCGTGGAATTTGGTCCACCATTGTCATAATCATCTTCACTACTTTTAAAATTTCCACTTGAGGGAATTTCTCCATCATTTTCATTGGTGCCTTGGAAATCTTCATCGGTATGTTCAAACTCTTCACTTGGAGGAAAATTCTCATCCCAATCATTTAAACATTGAACATAGTCTCCACTTTGACCCACATTTTGATTATTTTCATTACTAGTAATCTGCTGACTAGATTTATCACCATCATATTCATCCTATTCATCATCGGTGCCCTTAAATTCCTATGATTTAGGACTTTCATGAGGAACATGTTGAATAAAATTGATTGCACCATGATCAATATTATGACTAGCTGAAAAATACGGTGCCTCATTTTCATTACAAACATTCCTATGGCATTTCCTAGTCCCAACAGAAGAGGTATGTGAAGAATGTTTTGATGTCTCAAAAATACAATTTTCTTTATTTGATGAAGCCATCCCTTCTCTCTCAGAACATATAATGATAGAAATGCTCACTGTCCCTATGAAATTATAATAACATGCATAATGAGTTTTTCCCTCTAAATGCCCCTCCCTGCTTCCCCCCCAAAAAATATATATATAATTTCCCTCCAAAATTTGCCCCCCAAAATTCCTCCCCAAAATATTCCCTCCAAATTTCCCCCCC
>ML795817.1:159317-173205 GCA_009831015.1 Picea engelmannii
AAATAAGAGGCAAGGCTCTCTCATTTTAATCACACTTGAGAATATTGAATATCTATAGGTGTATGAGGTAACCAAGGATATCTAAGCTGAAATTCTGAGGGAAGGTGAAGAAAAGAAGGCCGAAATGCAAGGAAGGATAAATTTTTTTATGGTGCTTTCTAAGGTATGTTATTTACAGGTCATCTCACCATTTTCTCTATAGATTTTTTTCTACAGTTCTTCAGACCCTGAAATTTCTATTCCATTGAGAAAACATATCCAAGTATCTGTGGTAAGAAATTCATCTTGTGGTTCATTGTATTTTTGGAGTTACACTCCGTGGAAAATAGGGTTTGTGGCTAGTCCTGAAACCAGTCAAAAACAGGTGTTTCGGGTAAAAATGTCACAACTTATTCATAACAGATCCAAATTCAGTGAAAAAAAATGTTTGTTTTAGGGTATAGTCTATAGTATATTTTTTAATAGTTTCATATCAATTCAACAAATATTCCGTGCGGGGCACGCTCTACAAGGTCACTCTCTAGAATAACCCAGAATTCAGCAAGGTATGTCATTTTTTCTATAACTCCTTTCTGAGAGGTTCCAAGTAGTGACACCTATTGGAATTGCATAAAACACATTGAAGAAAATTGTGTATCAGTTTCAGATATTTATACATTACAGGTACAAAGTTATGATTACTTCAAGTTAGGGTTGTTGACTAATCCAAAACTAGGCATGTGAGACTAAAGAAAAGTTTGATGAAAATGATAGTCTCTTGTTGTTGAAGTTAAGGAAGGTTTGAAAGAATGTGATCATATAAAACAGGTATATTACAGAGCTACAAATCAGATTTGGATGATGAAATTGATGAGGTCTTTTGGTTGAGGTACATGTTGAGTACATGGTTGAGACAAGTAGTTGATGAGTTGGCACATGCAAGAGGTGTATAGTTGATAATGTTGGTACATATTGATGAGTAGTTGACACATGATTGGTACATACTTGGTACATGGTTGGATGCACTTGTTTATGGTACAAGTTGATTACAGGTTATTTGGTACAGGTTGGTGCATGGTTGATGCACTTGTTTATGGTACAAGTTGATTATAGGTTGAGGTACAGGTTGATGCATGGTTCAGATTTATTGGTACAGGTTTACAATGATATATCTCATAGTGACAGGTTGAAATTGGTTCCATCATTCTACTTCTACTTCAGGATGGCAGGACGGGGCAAGGACAGGTGGTTGTAGCCACCTTCCAGTTGTATCTGGAGAACATAGGGGGTTGTAGCCTCCTTCTAGTTGTAGCCAGAGAATTGGGGAGTTAGAGCTTCCTTCAGGTTGTAGCCTAAGAAACTAGGGGGTTGGAGGCTCCTTCCAGTTGCAGCTGGAAAACAAAGGAATTTGGTGCTTCCAATGAATGTGATTCTTCAAGACATATAAGAAAAAACATTATGTGGTTTTCTCTTGATTTGGGTTTCCACGTAAAACACTGGTGTACTAGGTATGTGTATGTTTGTTCATTTGTTCATTGCTTATTTACTCTGTCGTTATTGGATGATAATTCTTCATTGATATAACACTTGGATTATATGGTTAAAAAGGATTAAATTGCTCTATTATTGATTCACCCCCCCTCTCAGTAATCCAACAACTATCCCTTTTGGCCTATAAAAGAAGGGGTTGGGGTCCCATTGCAAGGGGGGAAGCACAAGAGCAAATAAACTCTGCCCATTTTATCAATCACCCTTTTCTCCAATTGTAAATCCCTTTACCATTTCCATAAGAGAGAACTGAAGAGGAGAAGAAGACGTGGAAGTAGTTGGTGCATGGTGAAGAGGAGCCCAAGACCAAGTTCGAGGAGCAGTGTCGGTCTCATGTTGTAAGTGACTTTTTGTGAGATTAATATAAAAAAGTACTTTTTCCGTCCCGCCAAATGACATCTTAAACTTATATGAGTTGTTTACATTTCTTGTTTATGATGTCTAACCCACTAATCCATATGTAGAATGCATGCTTGTAGTTTCTTGTTTGTCTTTTGATGAATACAAGTCAACCTTGGGAGGATATTTGCAGTCAGGAAACAACCAAGCGCAAAGGGATCGACACCGGATGCGGAGTTTAAGGTAGGCCTACCAGATCCCTCTCTCTTGTCTTTTATGTATGATTATGGGGTAATGTTGAGATAGTGTTTAAAAGTAGGAGATTTTAAACGGTTTTCTCTGCCTACACTTTAGACCCTAGGTGTAGTCCGTAGAGGGGTTTTCCCGCTATAGCAACCGATGTCATAGAAGTGGTATGGAGATTGGGCTCTTGGAGGGTCAATTACAGGACTACGGCTGGGCGGAGGGGAAAAATTCTCGAGAGGGGTCAAATCTTCCATGAGAGGGCTGTTACCAAGGTCATTGGTGGGAATTGGGTGGGGGGCTAGTTTTGTTGAGGCCTGAGACGACCGTTGATAATGAGGGTGAGCTAGGA
The DNA here is from genome assembly GCA_009831015.1 of Picea engelmannii. Taxonomy (NCBI): domain Eukaryota; kingdom Viridiplantae; phylum Streptophyta; class Pinopsida; order Pinales; family Pinaceae; genus Picea; species Picea engelmannii. The sequence continues at coordinate 161,779 of ML795817.1, forward strand.
GGGGGGGAGACGATTGAGTCTAGTGAAGGAATTGTAATACAATGGGCCTCTCTTGGACTTTCCTCGCTCCCTCGGCATGATGCGAGCCTTGATGAACATAGGAGGGAAGGTCATGGGAGGGCGCAAAGAAAAAATGTTGTGTAAGATCGCGAGAAGGCCAAGGAGAATATAGGCAAGACGCCAAGGAGGAATGAGAGAATGGTCCAGCGTCCCAACCTTCATAGAACCTTGCGAGTTGACATAGGCGGGAGCCATGAAGGCCGAGGTGACTACAAGCCTGGTGCAGGTACACCCAGCCTGATTCGTGCATGGATCCCTTAATTATCCTTGGAGTTCCCCACACACCTCCATTATGCCACAATGAATGCAAGTCATTCGAACTGGGGGGATGGGAGGCTGGCGACATGGATTAATAACTCCATGCACTTCTTGGCACCACCTAGCTCCCATTTCTATCCACTTGTCACCTCATCTGGGTTTATCTCTTAGATGTATTTATAGTGTGCATTTTTTTTGTTAATGTTGTGCATGGCATGTTGATCGTTTCCTTTATGGTTTAGCATGTTCTTGTTAATAATGCATCGGTTTCATGTTTCTTGATTAATTAAATATTGGTAACATAAATTTAAATTTTCCCAAGAAGGTGAATTTAGAGGTACCTGTGTAGTGGGTATATTACAATTTGGTATTCAGAGCTATTCTGCAATAATGTGGCCCAGACTAGTGGTATCTATATGTCACAGGTATATTTCAAGAAGGAGTTGAAAATTACTAGTCATAATAGAGATGTTTTGTTATTCCTTCAAATTAATATCAGAGTGCTCTTAGAGTTCTTTAATTTAGCTTATGAATGATTGATTTCATCATGAAGACCCTCTTATGGGTGTTATTCTTGAGCCATAAATTCTCAAGGTTGCGTGATGTTAGAAGGTCATATCCAATTTTACATAGTGCATGGTCAGAAGAAGAATATATGTTGTTTCCCTTTAATGTGCATGTGAATAAATTGAATGTTTTTCAATGTTATTTGTGATTCATAAAGGAGCCTAAAGAATCAATGAGATTTCCCTTCAAATCTTATTGAAGAATCATAGGGCTTAGAACCCTATTCAATGCCTTATATAAGACTTATGAGGGCCTTAAGGAGTGTCTTTCCTTAAATCTACAAGGGAGAAATCACATAGTGTGATAAGGAAAAATTCTAGAATTTTCTTACTAAGGAAAAAATTAGCAACAAGTTTTGTATCACGTGAAGTTTAACTTCATGTGATACAATGCATATCACACAAAGATAAACTTTGTGCGATATGACATGTATCAAATGAAGAATATCTTTGTGCAATATAGGTGAGGGTGACAAATAAATCTTTTGGACTTAGAGAAATTTTGGAGGAAGCTTGGCTTATCACATGAAGAGAAGTCTTCATGTGATGCATTGTATTGCATGAACACAAAATTTGCGCAATACATTTTTGTGGGATGTGATAGAAAATAAGAATATGGAGGGAATGAAGGAAAAAGGAATTGAAGGAGGAAAATTTTGGAGGAAGAAGAATCTATCGCATCAGAAGAAAACTTTCGAGGGTGCAACATATTGCAAGAAAATAATTTTCTTGTGATATGTCGTGGGATACAAAAACTTCCTAAGGAGAAATAGAAGTTTTGTGGAGACAAAAAAGTTTTGAATTGTGATATACAATTTGTTGGAATACTGAGAGGGGAGGTGAATTAGTATTACCCTTTTTCAACAATTAGCAATTACTTATATATTTTTTTAATTACCACAATAAATCAACAATGGACTTGTATGTAAAATAAATTATATAAATACAATTAATAAGAATTACAAGGTTGTTATGAATAATAGTGAAGGACACCAATCATTTTTATAGAACCAACTCTAGGAGACACAAATCCCCTTCTTCAGGGTACCAACCCTAGGAAGCACCAACTCCCTTTTCTTTAGGGCACCAACCCTAGGAAGCACCAACTCCCTTATATTTAGGGCACCAACCCTAGGAAGCACCAACTCCCTTGTCTTTAGGGAACCAACCCTAGGAAGCACCAACGCTAGGAAGCACCAACTCCCTTGTCTTTAGGGCACCAACCCCAGGAAGCACCAACTCCCTTAAATTACACTTTACTTAGTAAAGGATATGAATCCTTTCGTGCTACTCCCTTCCACCCTCACTTCATAAGAATAATCAGTTCTTTTTCTTAGACTATGCTTCTATTTTGGTCTTCTGATCTGGAATACAGAGACACTTCTTCTTCACCGTTCTTCCTTACTTATATAGTCTCCCAACTGGTGTGAGATATGAATCATTGTGCCCCTTTATTTGGACCATCTCACCTCTTCTTTTAGATGAACAATAATAACATTTGTTTTTCTTCATTATTATTCAAACATTATCATGAAAGATTTTCAAATTAGTGAGAGTGTTTTTCATAAATCGATCACTGGTATGGATTGATTTCATTTTTAACTCGATCCCATGCCTCTTTATTTCATTCTCAATTTTCGTTGATTAGATCTAATATTTTTTATTAGCTCTCCAATCCATAGCATGTATTGAGTTACCTAAGATAAATCAAGACAAAGTCCAGATCCTATCTGGTTTAACGTTCCTTCTTGATCGAGATATATTTTTCATTATGTGTATTAAACTTCACATAGAAACTCTTCAGGACCTTTATTCCATATGACCATAGGTGGTGACCAGGCGCTAAGAAAAATGAGTTCTTAATCACTTATCAAGATCAATGGTCACGTATTAATTGCAAGTTAGGATGGATGACTGTCATTACTTCGTAACTTTGTCCTTCGGGACTTCCAACCTTTGCAATCATTGAACCTTCTAGAGTGAATTTCACCGAAGTGTGTATATTATATCGGATGATCATGTTTTATTTGCATGATGAACAATTCTCATTCACTTCATAACTTCGGCATTTCGGGACTACGGTCTTTGTAGTCTTCCAACTCTTCCGGAGCAAATTTCCTTGGAGTGCATATCAACACTTCCCTGCTTAATAACCTTCACATGTCCAGGAGCTAGGAATGTGGGATTAGGCACAAAGGAGCTCCTTATCTTCATATATTCGACTATTCGTGACTCTGGGACTTTGGGCTACTTGAACTCTGAAGTAGTTCAATCCCTCCGGAGTTTTACCTACCGAATAAGTCATAGAATGGTGATGATCACTTGTTGTCGGTTAACACCTTTGTTTACGCTATCCTTCCACTATGCTTGATCAACGGTCAAGAACTATCCTGAAGTAGATCAACGGTTAGTGTTATTTCATGATTCACTCTTTCTCTATCCTTCCACTGTACTTGATCGGTTGGTCAAGAAATATTTCATAGGATCTTAGATCAACGACCAAATGGTAATTTGTGACTTCGGCCTTCGACGCTTCGGGTGGTTATCGGTAGGAGAAACTGGATATCCCCGAAGGACATACTCCTGGAGTCACATATCTTTCTAATGTCATTGTTGATGTGGAAATGGTCGAGTGGATTCCACGTGTTACTTAGATTTTTGACTTACGCATACCTAAAATTCCAACTGGACCTTAACATTTGTCATCATCTGATTATGCCACGTGTCCTTGTTGACGTGGAATATGATGAAGTGGGTTCTTAATGTGTGTGCTGTGTGTATTACTTCATGACTTCAGAGATTTGGCCTTCAGGTGAACTCATATGTTTTGAACCCTTTTTCGTCGAAGTGGTCAGCGTCAAAGTTGACCACAATTGAACCTACTTAAATTCATCCAACAGTCACTATGAATTGCCTAGATATAATGCCCTCATTCACTTCGGGACTTGGGGCTCTAGCCTTCAAATAAAATTACTTTTTCTTGGCTTCTTTTCATCAGAGTGGTCAATGTCAAAGTTGACCACCTTCTAATCTGACGGTTCAACTTTTCCATTCTAGATCGATTGTTGACGGTAGTTCGTTTAATACAAGACTTTGGGATATTTGTTTCTTACATTTTCCTTCCACTAAAGTCGATGAGATGGTCGAGAATTCATCATAAGTCCCTCCTTGATCTAACAGTTCGCAGAATTTTGTGACTTCGTGACTTTGTTCCTCTGCCTTATCTCCAATGTCCTGAAACTTCATCAATGAACATAATTCCTCATAACCTCTTTGGATTTATACTTGGATTCCAACTGAACCAAGATCGTTGATCTGTTATTTTTGGTCAGCGATCTACGATTTTCATATTACCCAACTGTAACAAATTTTCCTCACAGTTCTAAGGGTGTCTTCTTTAGTTGATATGTTGGGAATTCGACCCCAATAACACTTTCTTAAGGTACTCCTTTTCCTGATATTTTTTTCATGCTATGATCTCATGCAATCTAATATGTTGCCTCTCTTGAGATTTTAGGTAGATGCCTTTGCACCTCGTGCTATTTCTTCTACGCAATTTACTACGTTATTTCTCTTAAGCTTTTAGGATCCCAAAGAAATATAATGATAATACCATATTGATATTCTTGATATCAATTCCATAATAAACATTGATCATTTTTTCCCTCTTTGACATCAATGCCAACACCATAACACCATGTCCAACATTCTCCCCCTTTGGCATTCATGAAAACACAATAAAACCCATTTTTCAATCTTAACTAGATTTTAGTGATCATCCTCCCCCTTTGACAACAATGACAGAAAAAAGAATGATTCCTTTTAGGGTGATACTCCCTTTGAGGTAATGCCTACCCTGTCTATGAGTATATCCCCCTAGAATCATGTTGCTACAACCAATAATAGGAAGAAGAATAACTCCCCATGTCTTCTCTACAAGATAAACAATATGTCATCACTGCAATTTGCTTCCGCTTAAAAAAAACTATTTCTCAACTGGAACATAGATCAACTGCTCAAGAATAATATGCTCTTCCTTTAACGATCCTTTGGACATATGTAAAGGTCAGATCATGCATATAGTTATCCCATCAAGCCATGGTGCTTTCGATGATTCTAGTTATCTATTCATTCATTTGTAATCCAAGAGCCTCTTCATTTTTCTGTGCTTCAGTACTCATAGGGCTATCCACAGGAACAATCTTAATTCTTACCTAATTCCTCCTTCCTTATATATATATATATATATATTGAAGTTTCAATAGATCATCAAAATAGCATTAGAAAGCTTCTGAGATCATCATCACTCAATCTTTCTGGTTGGTCTATTATTGAAGATTCATTATTATTGTCACTATTTTGTGTAACAAAAAATTCTTCATCTTCTCTTTTAGATTTTTTTTTTCCATTTTTCTTTTATTGGCTAGTGGACTATTGATTTGCAAAACATCATCAAAAACTACCATTGTGTCATATTCTTCTTTAGGAACTCTCCTTTCTTGAGCCTGATTCACTTTATATGAAAAACTTTGATTTTTATATTCCTTATTAGAATCTTTACCCACCATTTTCCTGCTATTAACTTCATCAATTTCAGGTGCATCATATTTCTTTCTTTGTACTTCAGATTTTCTTTTCCATATCTTCTTATTTTTTTTTTCAGGGTTTCCCATATTCAAGGATTGCATTGGTGATCGACATTCACTAGCTTTATGGCCATAGTTGTTTCATTTTTGGCATTCAATATTGAAGTTTTGCAAAGGAGCAAATGAGTTGTAGTTTCTCTTCTCTATATTTTACCTATTGTTCTTATATCTTTGGACATTTTTGTGATTGTATTGTCCATAATCTTTGCAATGTACTGCCTTATGACCAAAAATATTGCAAGAGTAACAATATTCAATAAATAGATATTTATTTGGGGGATTCTTTTTGGTGATTGTATTTTTCCTGTCATTTTTTACTTTAGTAGGGAATGTTGATTTTTGTTTATGTGGAACAATTTTCAATGGTATCATCTTTTCCTTATTATATTCTCTTCTTAATTAGCCCTTTAGAGCATCTACATAACCGATTGGTCTTTTGACAGATCCGGGTGTATCTCGAACCAATCTTGTGGTTTGGTGACCTCTAATTACTGACAATTTCATCCAAGATCTTTGAACTATTTCCAAATTTTGATCCCTTCTTTTCTTTCTCAAGTTCACTTTTTAGCAGCTTAATATCAGCTTCTAGTTTCTCACATACTTGTTTTTTATCACTAAGTTGTTTTAAAATGACTTTTTCAATTTTATTAGCTTCCAGGGGCTGGGATTTTAAATCACTAATGATCTAATCTGATTCTTTGATAGTTCTTAATGCATCTATTTTTTTTTATTGATGTGATTCTTCAAATTCTTGAAGTTGTGCCCTAATTAGCTTGTTGTTCTTTTTATAATTTCTTGGTTCCTCCATACCACTAATCATTTCTTCTTCTAGGTTCACTTCTCCTTCAAATTCATAGTTTTATTCATCATCTACAACATTATTTTGAGTGTTCAGTCCCATAAATAGAAGCTCTGGATCTTCATCTTCACTCATGTATGAAGAGTTGATGTCTTCTTTAGAGTAGAAGTTTTTCTTTTCTTATAAAATTTCTTCTTGTATTGGTTTTCTTGGTTGTGAACTTGTTCATCACTTTCCTCCTACTTGGGATAGGGACATTTGTTAGCAAAGTGTCCAATTCTACCATAGTTGAAACATTTGAAAGGTAACTTTCCTTTATATTTTCCAAATCCTTTTTGGAGTTTCTTTATAAAGTTGGCCTCTTCTACATATGATATGTCTAATTGATCTTCATGAGACATATGTTCCTATTTATTCTTTGTTTTATATGCCTTAAAGGTTGTTTCATCTTTTGATGTTTTTTCGTTCCCTGTTCTCATCTCATATGCTGTAAAAATTCCATGAAGTTGATCAAATATGAGTTTGTCATGTTATGGCCTATTTTCAATTGTAGAAATATTGGCATCATATCTCATAGGTAATGATCTTAGTATATTTTGCACAATAGGTTTATCTGTAAGTTCTCCTCCTGCTACTTTGATTGAATTAACCACTTCATATACCCTATGGAAGTATTCAAGAATGTTCTCTTCTTGTTTAATTTTCAGATTTTCAAACTAAGTTCTATAGGTCTGTAGTTTGGCTTTCCTGACTTTTCTATCTCCTTCATATACAACCTCCAATTTGTCCCATATTTCTATAGTTGACTTACAATGCATAACTTTCACACATATATAATTTTTCAACCCTCCTAAAATTGCATTAACTGCTCTTGAGTTGTCATTGCAGATTTTGTTTCCTGCGACATCTGTTGGTGGAGTAGTTGGTGCAGTGTAACCATATACAAGATATCACTAGATATCAAACCTAATAGCCAACATGAAGCTTTTCATTCTTATTTTCCATAGAGCATAGGCACCTCCATTGAACAATGGTGCTTTATTGTTAGACATTCCCTCTTGCTAATCCATCTTCAGGATCTACCTTTCACTTGTTGGAATATGTTGAAGGCACCCGCTCTGATACCAATTGTTGGAATACTGAGAAGGGGGGTGAATTTGTATTACCCTTTTTCAAAAATTGACAATTACTTTTATATTTTGTTAATTAACACAATAGATCAACAATGGAATTGTATGTAAAATCAATTATATAAATATAATTAATAAGAATTATAAGGTTTTTATGAAGAATAGTGAAGGACACCAATCCTTTTTAGAGTACCAACTCTAGGAGACACAAATCCCCTTATTCAGGACAGCAACCCTAGGAAGCACCAACTCCCTTGTCTTTAGGGAACCAACCCTAGGAAGCACCAACTCCCTTTTCTTTAGGGCACCAACCCAAGGAAGCACCAACTCCCTTAAATTACACTTTACTTAGTAAAGGATATGAATCCTTACGTGCTCCTCCCTTCCACCCTCAGTTTATAAGAATCATCAGTTCTTCTTCTTGGACTTTGCTTCTATTTTGGTATTCTGATATAGACTACAAAGACACTTCTTCTTCACCATTCTTCCTTGCTTATATAGTCTCCCAACTGGTGTGACATATGAAGCATTGTGTCCCTTTGTTTGGACCATCACACCTCTTCATTTAGATTAAGAATAATAACATTTGTTTTTCTTCATTATTATTCAAACATTATCATGAAGGATTTTAAAATTATTGAGGGTGATTTTCATAAATCGATCGTTGATATGGATCGATTTTATTTTTAACTTGATCGCATGCCTCTTTATTTCAATCTCAATTTTCGTTGATTAGATCTAATATTTTTTATTAGCTCTCTAATGCATAGTATGTATTGAGTTACTTAAGATAAATCAGGACAAAGTCCAGATCCTATCTGGTTTAACGTTCCTTCTTGACCGAGATAAATTTCTCATTTTGTGTGTTAAATTTCACATAGAAACTCTTAGGGCAGGGATGATTTTAAGGATGGAAATCTATTTTAAAATGTAAAAACCTCGACAAATATTACTAATCCTTCATATGCCAACTATAAAATGTTTAGCGATATTTTTGTAAAAATATTAAAATTTCTAAGGATTTTATATAGTTTGTATAAATTTTTGGCAATTTTTAAGGTAAAATAATTTTGTCCTATAGAATTTGGGCGAATAATTTTTAGAATAGTGAATTTGTTTTTGGGAAAAACCTTGGAAAATTAGCTCATGAGAGAAATTTAGCCCCTAAAATCATCCATGTCTTCGGGACCTCTATTCCATACGACCACAGGTGGTGACTAGGAGCTAGGCCAAACAAGTGCTTAATCACTTATCAAGATCAACGGTCACATATTAATTGCATGTTGAGATGGATGACTGTCATTAATTCATAACTTCATCCTTCGAGACTTCCATCCTTTGCAATCATTCAACCTTCCGGAGTGCATTTCACTGAAGTTCGTATATTATATCGGACGGTCGTGATTTATTTTCATGATGAATGGTTCTTGTTCACTTTAGAACTTCGACATTTCGGGACTTCGGTCTTTGCAGAATTCCAACTCTTCCAGAGCAAATTTCGTCGAAGTGAATATCAACACTTCTCTGTTTAATAACCTTCACATGTCCAGGAGCTAGGACCGTGGGCTTAGGCATAAAGGAGATCCCACTCTTCGAGCATTCGGCTATTCGTGACTCTGGGAATTCGGGCTACTCAAACTTTGAAGTAGTTCAATCCCTCTGGAGTTTTACCTACCGAATAAGTCATAGAATGGTGGTGATAGCTTGTTGTCGGTTAACACCTCTGTTTACACTATCCTTCCACTATGCTTGATCAATGGTCAAGAACGCTCCTGAAGTAGATCAACGGTTAGCATTACTTTGTGATTCACGCTTTCCCTATCCTTCCATTATACTTGATTGGATGGTCAAGAAATATTCTGTAGGATCTTAGATCAACGACCAAACATTAATTAGTGACTTCGGCCTTCAGCGCTTCGGGTGGTCGCTTGTAGGAGAAATTGGATATCCCTGAAGGACATACTCCTGTAGTGACATAGCTTGATAACATCATTGTTGATGTGGCACTGGCCAAGTGGTTGCCACATGTCACTTAGATTCATGGCTTACACATACCTAAAATGACAATTGGACCTGGACATTTGTCATCATCTGATTGCACCACATGTCCTTTCCGACGTGGTCTTGTTGATTTATTCGACTATGATGAAGTGGGCTCTTAATGTGTGTGCTACGTGTCTTACTTCATGACTTCAGAGCTCCGACCTTCGGTTGAACTCATATGTTTTGAACCCTTTTTCTCTGAAGTGGTCAACACCGAATTTCACCACCATTGGACCCACCTAACCTCATCCAATGGTCACTATGCATTGCCCAGATCTGATGGCCCTCATTCACTTCAGGTCTTCGGGGCTCTAGCCTTCAGGAAAACTTACATATTCTTAGCTTCTTTTTGCCGAAGTGGTCACCAGCGAAGTTGACCACCTTCTCATGTGACGGCTCAATGTTTCCATTCCAGATCGACGGTTGACGATAGTTCGTTTAATCTGAGACTCCGATATATTTGTGGCTTACACTGTCCTTCCACTAAACTCTATTAGATGGTTGAGAAATTATCCGAAGTCCCTCCTTGATCTAACGACTAGCGTAATTTCATGACTTTGTTCCTCTGCCTTATCTCCAATGTCCTCGAACTTCATAAACGAACATAATTCCTCCTAACCTCTTTGGCTTTATACTTGGATTCCAACTGAACCAAGATCATTGATCTATGTTTTTTGTTCAACTATCGACGATTGTCATATTCCCCAATTGTAACAAAGTTTCCTCACAGTTTTGAGGGTGTCTTCTTCAGTTAATCTGTTGGGAATTTGATCCCAATAGCACTTTCTTAAGGTACTCCTTTTCCTGATCTTTTCTGCATGCTATGATCTTGTGCAATCTAATACGTTTTCTCTCCTAATCTTTTAGGTAGATTCCTCTACACCTCGTGCTATGTCTTCTGCACAACTTACCACGTTATTTCTCCTGAGATTTTAGGATCTCAAAGACACATAATGATAATACCATATTGATCTTCTTGACATCAATTCCATAATAAACATTGATCATTTTTGCCTTCTTTGAAATCAATGCCAACACCATAACACCATGTCCAACATAATTGGAACAAAGTTTTGGGGGTGCGATAAAAAGTTTGTCCATAGTGCAACAAGGGGAAATAAATGAAAAGAGACAAGGGACGGAAACGAAGGAGAAAGAGGAAGAAGGAAATTTGCAACAATTTTTTTTTGTGTGATACACCACATGGAATGAAAGCTTCTAGCAATGAAATAAAAAGGGAAGGGGCGACCCATTGCAAGGAAGAAAAAATCCCAAGACTCTACACGTCACACAACAAGGAAACTTTGGACGCAATGAGAAGTTGGATCTAGGTCTGATACATTGCACTGGAGAAGTTTTTCATATGTGCGATAAGGTTTCTCAAGGATGAATATTTTTGGAGATGTTTTGTATTGCAAGATTTAAATCTTTGGGCATGACAAGAAATATTTAAAAGATGCAATATGTCACAATATTAAAATCTTTGGGTGTGATGAGAAGTTTGGGAAAGTTGCAATATAGTGCACAAGAGAAGTTTTTCCTAAATGTGATAGGCCAGAAAGGGGTATATTTCCTTGACAACAGTGTAACCCAAGGGCTATCCATACAAGGCCACATCATATGACATGTGTGGCACCCTGTATAAATGATGATGTGGTAGGAGAGAGAAATCCCTATGAATTTTTAAAAGGCCAAAACTTTGTGCACATAGCTAGTATTTGAGCAAGAGTATAGTTGTTGGAAATCTCTCGATGAGTAGAATCCCTTCATGAGCTCATAAGTGGCTAGAGAGTTGTGTTCAAGAGGAAAATTTTGAATACCCCACCTCCTTAATGCTACTATGGGATTGGGTTTGTTACAATGATCTAGTCTCTAAATATCCTAAATGTTTATCCATGGGTAGAGGAAAAATAAAAAGGACATGA
>ML795817.1:173305-185849 GCA_009831015.1 Picea engelmannii
GGCTAGAGAGTTGTGTTCAAGAGGAAAATTTTGAATACCCCACCTCCTTAATGCTACTATGGGATTGGGTTTGTTACAATGATCTAGTCTCTAAATATCCTAAATGTTTATCCATGGGTAGAGGAAAAATAAAAAGGACATGAACTAACAAAATAGGTAATCAACAAGGAAATCCATTGGACATACTCTAATGGTGCCTCCCAGGGAAATCCTCCCAAAGGAGATGTAGGAGGAATCTTATATCTTTCTTCTAATCACTGTATATCCTTCAAAGTTGGACCAACTCAGGATTCAAACAACTTTTATGAATTAATGGCACTCAAATTAATTCTTCAACTAGCTCAAGAGCATGGGGTTTCAAAAATACATTTTTTTGGTGACTCACTTTTGGTTATCAAATGGTTATGAAAGGAAGATTCAATGAAAAAATTCACTTTACAACCTCTATATGATGATATACAAATACAAATGACAACTTTCTCGTGTATCACTTTGTCTCACATATATAGCGACATGAATAGGATATCAAATGTTCTTTCAAAAGATGGATTGGGATTGGAATGTGGTACATGGTTTATATCCTTCCTCTAGGATGGTCACTCCATTGATTTTACTCATGAACCTTGGATATAATAATAAATTATTTTGTATTAAGATATATGATTGTTTACAACTTTTACTTTTTGTCTGATGTAACTATTTATGTACTTTTTTTTTTATTCAAGGAACAACCCTATTTTTTATGATACAATTTACTGATATATTTTTAAAGAAACACAAGTATGAAGATTTGTTCCTCTATTTGGCTATTGAGCATATTTTTGAATGCTAGGAGGCATATGACTATGTAATTTTGTTTTATAAATAAAATTACAGAATTTTTCCTCGGGAAAAAAAAAAACAAGGGGTTGAATTAGAGAATTTAAGATAAAACTAAATTAGAGAATGACAAACACTTTCTCTTGCTCTTGGAATTCCTAGCTTATAAATACATTATATTTAATTTTCAAAAAAAATATAATAAAGTGGAATCCATAACTTGTTAACCTATAATAAGAAAAAAAAACTTGAAAATCTCATTCCAAATTATTGAATCATTAAAACAAAGTCTTAATTTAATTTTATATATTCAATAAACCAAAATGAATCTCAATGAATGGTACTTATCATCATAGTAATCATACAAATTATTTTTTCAAAAATATTTAGACTAATTCATTTTGTTTGTTTAATAAACTTAATGTTATTAACAGAATATTATCCATATACTACTATATATCCCCCTGAATCGAGTGCTCGATACGTGATAAGATGGGTGGACCACCCCCCTAGGAACCAACCCACCTAGCCTCCTCGCATTGCATTGATGAGATACACATAAATCCTCATCCTCTATTTATGATTGTCTTGCTCCTTGCTGGTATGATGACATCCTTCTCTGGTACTATGCTAACTCCATCACACTTTGATCATCCATTTGTTCCCTTTGGGTTATGGATTCCTTCATTGCCAGTTATGGAAACTCTTGGGCATACTAGAACCTTCCTGATCGACTTCCACCCCTTCCATTCCTCATATTTTTATCACCCCCAAACTTTCTTTTGTTCTCTCTCTCTCTCTCAATCATCCTATATCTCTCTACGTGCTCTCCTGTGCTTTTTTCTAACCCCCTTTGCCCCCATCTTCGATGACCTCCCTTGCACCACCTCTTGCCTATGCCCTCATTACATGTCCCCTCTCATGGCACGAGAAGGTTGCAATAGGCATGTGTGGGGTCGTCGTTCCTGACTTTCAGTCTCAAGGGCCTTTGTTGAGGTTGAGGCAGCTGCTGAAGAATACTAGGAACACACCTTGTCGAAGATGCTAGTCGAAATCGACTTAGCTGAAGTAGATGTCATGGTTCTTCGGTACTTCATCTCAGATGACGAAGTTAACAACAATGTTTTTCTGTGGATACCAGACCCATGCTCGTTGTGGGTTCGAGAATCAAAATATTATAGGACTGTGGATTTATACTGGCATGTGAAGATGTTAATGGGGAAAGTTATGCTCGAGAGGAATGAAGCGCACCAGGAAATTCCCCTCCAACTTGATAATGTGCAGGTGCAAATAAAGCTTTTGGACCGCAAGGTCAACCTAGTGGCTGAGAAATCTGTCAGATTAGACCTCTCCAACCTAGACAACCACGTTTCTTTTATGTTAAATCTGGCTTCATTTTTTCTTTTCATAGTCAAAGGTTTGGGAGCCATAGCCCCACCACATTATAATAATCAAAGACTTAGAAGATAATTTCTAGACTTTCATCTAATAGTTTTGAACTAAGACATTTTGTGGTCTCTGATATTATGTTTAAATGGTCCTTAAAACATCTACAACTAGATAAAATTTTGTTATGTTGTTGGTCTAGTTTTCAAAATGGTAGACCAACAACAATAACAATGTACAACTTCTCTTTTAGTTAATTAAAAGTAGTAAAATTGTCGGTTGGGGTGCTACATAGCCCACAATGAGCATGAGCCAACACCTTGCATTAACACTAATGGACACTTGTCTCCCTGATTACAGTGCCGACGACATAGGTGGTAGTGTTGGAGGTGGTGAGGTCATTTCAGGTATAATTCACAGTGGATGAAGGATTTGGGGAACATGGGATAGATGCAGGCTCGCACGGAGGAGGATGACAACCTTAATACCTGGTACAATGCCTTCAATGACCTCATAACAACCATGATGCAAGCGCGGAGCAGGCACTTAAGCCAGAATAGAGCTCAGACACAATGGCATTTCATCTTTAGTCTCTCCTTGGAGTGTAGTTACAGTGGACGAGAACTAGAATTTCGGGTCTTCCATCTCTAGGAGTGACTCTGGTTTTCTCATCTCAGAGCGAGCACAACTTTTGGGCGTAAAATGCCAAGGCAGAGAGGATGCCCGAAGTGAGGAAGGGGTACCCACATCCTTGTGGGTCGACCCATCTCCACGGTGGAAGACATGGAAAAGAGATGCTCTCAAAGAAAGAGGTCCATGTCACCTGCAAGCACTTCAAGCAAGGATCAATAGTAGGAAAGTGGGCACACCCGAGGAGGTTGGGGCTACAAAATTGAGTGGTTTGACATAAAGGGTCGTTCACTTGACTACGCCCCAAAGACTTTTTGGGGATGGACTTCATCCGAGAGCCCTCCACCCAACACTCAAAACAATCCTACAAGCGACAGTGATACAGTTCACCATAAGGAAAATTCAACACAACACTCTCTGACATCGTCACAAGCAGGCCTGAGGAGCAACAACAACGATGAAAATACGCAACATATTCTTGGATCTCCCTCTCCACTTTTCAACAGTTGGTCTTCAAGCTACGTAGCGAGGTATCTGATTTGAAATTTTGTATTGAGCTTTTAGAAAAACGCACACCCACAACCACGCCCTACAACTACACTCGTGAAGTTGTGTTTTCTCATGTGATGGAGGAGGCAAGGGCGCCCATCCTATTCTCTTATGTCTAAAATTGGCGCCAGGTATGAAATTGATCCGGGTTTTCTTTTGTTTTGGTCTTGCAGTTTTGAATTTTGTATATGGTTTAATGTTGCTCATTGTCCTCAGTGTTAATTTCAATGGACATAGTATGGGTCTAGTCATTTTGTATATGTCTTATGTCAAATGTTGCCAATAGGCACTCTCTTTGTCGAAGTCTTATAGTTAACATAGTCGTGAACATGAAACTAAAGTGGAGTCAATTTCCAGCAATGACAACTCACGCTCCACGAAACAACTATTTTTGTATCAGTTTCCTATAACAAGCTTTTTATACAAATCTTACTTACAAAAAAAAATTAAAAACAATAAAATAATTATATATATAATATTCATTTTGATTTTTTCATAAATGAAAATAATGTAAAATATAAACTTTAACATGATGGTGAATCACATTATTATGACATTAAATATTATTATTATTTTGTACGAAAAGTGGTATCTTAGATTTAGTATTAAACACTATTTATTCTTGTATAAATTATAAGACCTTTAAAAAAGGATCTGGTATCGAAGTAGACGCGATACCGCTTTTGAAAAAGGCGATGTTTATAGCACATATTCAAAGTGCACTCATCAAAAATCATTACGATGCTTGAATGAAGTGATTCTAAATTTTATATTTCTCTTCGACGATGAAAACATGGAAAAGGCAATTGGTTCTCTATTTAGTCCCACATGGAAAAGGCAACCAAAAATACAACACTATTTATTATACAATTCTGTCTTTCAAATCTTATTCTCGTGACCTCATCATGATTACAAGTAACATAAAAACACATATGGATTGATTTGGTGTTTATAAAGTATAATACCCTTAGAATAAATCAATCCACGCTATTAAAATACCACCGCCTTTAAGTGGCCGACACACATATATTGATTTTTGGCACTTTAATAGCGGTGATATAATGTCAAGGATTTAATAAAGTCATGATGACCTAAGTGAATCAAATCTTTTTGTGAATTATTGTCTCCTAACATAAGCACTATCCATAAGTAGAGGGTCCACTTATATCCCATGTTTACCAAAAGGTGAGTAACCGTACTAGGGAATGCACTTATTTCTAAGCATCATGTCTAGTCGACCCACTAAATCATGAAAAAAATGTAATTTAAGGATTCTTGTCTTAACATTTGTTAATGCCAATATGGAAAGATATACTTTTTACAAGAATATATTCGCCTTCTATAAGCTATGTTAAAATATGATTAATGAATGCCCCTTTATTTTTGTTTATACCTAGCATATAATCCTAAATTTTCTTGTCATATTCTCAAGGGGGTACAACAATTCTCCTAGTCTCTCTGCAACCAAACCAAATGGGAAAGGATATTCCATTTTAATATGTCAACTATGCACATCTTAAATGTGTTATGCCATGCTCTTATAAAAATACAAGAATAATATTTAAATCTCATAAAATCTATTATTTTTCTATGAGAATCAATGGTTATGGTAATTGTTTTATTATTTATTATATAAATAATATGTGTTTGTGATTCAAATATGGCGCTTGATGCTATTCACACTCACATTAAACTACATATTTTTTGGGTAGATAATTTGATTTAAAAAAATAACACCCTTTGTGTAAATAAATTGATTAAAAAGTTATGAGGGTTAGTTTAATTAGTTTAAAGTCATATGTGAGTTTATCATGTATGTTTGTTGTTGATTATGGGTTCAACTCTCTTGATTCACTCAACCCGTAATCAAAACCAACGATTTACCCATTACCATCCATGGAATATGAGGAAGAAAATTGATTTTTGATAAAAAGGATAATTTTTTTTTACTTAACTACCCAAAAAATTTAAACCTCATTACCAACTTATTAAAAATATAATAATCTTAATATTTTCATTTTCACTATATTCAAATATAAATAATATTATAATCTTTTTTCTTTCTAATCAATTTTATTATTCATATTAACAACTACTAAAATATAATTATCAAAATTCTCATCATATTACTATTCAAATTAGGAAGACAATGGCCATTAATACTTTATTTTTCATCAAAATTCAAGTTAAAACACTTCTTTCTACATTTAGTGTGAAATGTGTGATGGCTTTTCAATGTTATAATTTATGTTTAAATAAATTTTAATATTTATTATTTTGAGATAAAGATTTTTATAAGTTGGATTTAGTTTGGATTGTTAAGGAGAGAAGTTAGTATTCTTTTCAATTAGATTCAAAAGTTATTTGTGATATGTTTGTTCTTTAAAAATTAATTGGGATTAACAAAATATCAACAATTTTATTGTTTTACTTCAATACTTAGAATAGGATAAGATGTTTTCAAATTAAATAATGATTTTTTTTAAATATGTGTATTAAATAGTAAACCATCTTACTTGATATTGGAAAGATTCTCTTAATGTTTTTCGAGCACAGAAACAAAATTCTAAAGAATTACAAGTAATCACTTACCCTCTTAAGGTTCGATAGACCAATTTGATCTTAGTGAACAGTAATCATCAACATAAAAATTAATACTTTAATTTATATTATCTTGGTAGGAGTGTAAGATTTCTAGAGAAATCATTAGGGATGCCTCTAATAAGTTCTTGAAATCCTATAACATAAATTGATTTAAAAAAATAACATGTTTTGTGTAGGTAAACTGATTTAAAAGAAATAACACTCTTTGTGTAAACAAATTGATTAAAACGCTAGGAGGGTTAGCTCAATAGTCTAAAGTCAAATGTGAGTTTGTCATGCATGCTTGTTGTTGATCACATGTTCAACTATCTTGATTCCCTCGAGAGGAGGTTCTGTAATCAAGACCAACAATTTATCTCGCTTACCATCCATAAAACATAGGGAAATATTTAAAAGGTTTTCCACAAGTACATTTCCTTGGAAAAAAAAATTGATTAAAAAAATATGTATATCATAAGTGAAAATTAATTTTTGATGAAGAGGATAAAAATCTATAACTTAACTACCCAAAAATTTAAACTTCATTACAAACTTATTAAAAATATAATAATCTTAACATTTTCATTTTCATTATATTTAAATATAAATAACATTATAATTATTATTTTTTCTTTCTCTAATCAATTCTATTATTTTTTTACAATAACAAGCTTCATTATTCATATTAACAACTACTAAAATATAATTATCAAAATTGTCATCATATTAGTATTCAAATTATGAAGACAATGGCCATTAATACTTATTTTAATTTTTTTCATCAATTCAAACATTTTGATTTCCGTTTAGTGTGAAATATGAGATGGTATTTTAATGTTCTAATTTGTGTTTAAACAAATTTCAATATTTATTAATTTTAAATAAAGATTTTTCTTTTCAAATTTTCAGATTAACAATCTTTAGATTGTTAAGGAGTTTTTTTAGTGTCTATATATTATCTTTCAAGATAAAAAAATTACAGTAACATCATGAGCGTCAAAGAACTGTGAATGCTGAATTGCCCTTAAGGTAAACTCATTCAATCTGTTTCTAAAAAAAAAAACTAGTATTTAAACAACTGGAACAGAATCACTCCATGGGGAAATCGATTCGTTCAGACATGTTTGTTTTTCTAGAAAATTTGAGACTGAATTTTGACAAGAAAAAAGTAAACATTGTTCTAGAGATCACATTCGACCCAAAAGGACACTTGTAGAAACATAAAGGATAGACAAAAATAACCATGCAGTCTGACACATGTGCATATTTCGGCGCTCATGCATTCGTTCTGTCCATTGTTGGTGCCTGGATAGTCGGAGCCATGACTGTCACTGAGGTCGCTGGTGCACTGGAGGCTTGTTCTAGGGAGTGTCGAGGGCCAAGTAGAGTGGAGAGAATTTGGATAATTTGCTCCCCTCGCATATCCAGAAGTTCCAAATGAAAGCGCATGTCGTGAACATCCTTGCAGACCGCAAACACCAAATCATGCAATATCGCCATTGCATCTCAAAATCTTGCACATGAGGCACAGTCTGAGCGGGAGTGTTGTTGGCTCGGTGGTTCTTCAGAGTGGGCTGAGGTGTCTTCCAGAGGAGCCAGGATAGAGGGTGGTTGCGAGGGGGCAGAGGGTGGTGGCATGGGAGTGGAATGCTTGGGTGAGTTCATTGGGTCGACCAAGGCTGGTTGTGAGGAGGAGGTGATGCAAGAGCATCGCCAACTCAGCAAGCGAGCCAGCACATCAAGCGAAAGTTCAGCTGGAGGAACAAACCCAAAATTTTGAAAATGCTTTGGGATTGTAGCGCAAGTCTTAAATGAATCCTTTATGAAGGAGCGCCTGTTGTATTGTATCAGACCTCGAGCCTTACGCTCTTGTCTGAAGTAGATAAGAGGCATTTAATAGATTTAATGTAGGTAGATAGATGTTTTAAGTCTAGATTAGACAGTTTTAGAGTTCGAGAGGGAAAACGGATATAGACACCCTCCTTTGTACATTGTAACATGATTCAAGAAGCATTCATGAGAAGAGAAGAGAAAGCAGAGAAATTGTGAAGAACACCCATGTACAGATGTTGAATTAATAGAAGAGAGTCTCTGATTCAAATTCATGTCTGGTGTTGTTTCTCTGTCTATATTGTTTACGTGCTCATGAATGTTTGTTTTTTATTATGCAATTGCTTTGTATATGCTGTGCATAAGATTTCATGTTTGAAACTGAAATCTGAAGAGAGAGGATAAGTTTCAATTGTTTCTCTATCTAAGCCAGGAGATTCCTGCAAAGAGTGTAGTTGAATTCATCCGCAAGGAGTGCGTTGATGAGGGCTCGATAAGTTAACTTTTGTTCTTATTGCCCAGGAGTTGATTTGGGTTGTTGAAGTCCTGCAAGGAGCGTGCAGGTTGGATAAGAAGAAGTCTCAGTTGTTATCCTGAGAAAAGGAGTTAGAAGACTGCTGCTGCAGAGAGGGCGCAGAGTCTGAAGGATTCAACACTTGGGAATTTGTTGAATGCCAAGTGCGAGGAGTGCGCACGAATCCATCTGAAGGAGTCAGAGTGGGAGAAAGCTCAGGAGGTTTAACACCTTTGTAATATCGTGAAAAAGAACACAAGAAGTTGGATCGAGGAAGGGTCAAGCAGAGTTTGTGGCATAGGCTTGGAAAACAAGTCCTTAGAAGGAACTCTTAGCCATCCCAGAAAATTCTCGAGAGGGAAGAAATCGACGGCCAGGATCTCATAGAGGAGACCGAAAAAACCCGTCAGCCGGTGGATCTCGTGAAAGTGCGAGAAGGTTACGACCACAATCGAGCCAAGCTTGAGAGATTGTTGAGCCGTTGGATCAGTGGGTATTTTCCTGTCAACTGTTAGATCACAGGAAAGTTGCACTGGGTTTAATCCCTAGTGTGCCGAGAAGGAGTCATCGGGATTTCAGAGTCATCAGGTTTTTCATAGGGCAAGAATCCAAGACCTTGAAATCCCCGAAAATCCGAAAAGAGATCTTAGTCGTTGATCCCGACAGGACACATGTCAGTGTTCTGGGAAGTCATCGGGAATCGGAGAATTGGGGTTTCCGGAGATAGGAGACTCGAGCATATTGAAATCACGATCTGCAATTTCCCGATACTGTCGGAGCCGTTCGATCTGAGGGACGCGTGTCCAAGGATCTGTAGGAGTCGGGTTTCGACATTTCAGGATTTTTGGTGACAAGGAAATTACGATAAGAGAAATCGCGATATTCCGATTCGTGATTTCTTGACAGGGTCAAAAGCGCCTAGTGGAGTCTAGGTGTCGGAGGATTGAGTCTCGTCGTGAGCCGACGACAAGTGTCATCGCATATCGGAGATCAGGATTTGGAAGGGTCT
Organism: Picea engelmannii; assembly: GCA_009831015.1. NCBI lineage: Eukaryota > Viridiplantae > Streptophyta > Pinopsida > Pinales > Pinaceae > Picea > Picea engelmannii. Next base: position 182,626 of record ML795817.1, read on the forward strand.
GCGACATCGCGCAACAGGAATCACGAATTCCCAAAACGTGAATTCCTAATCATCGTTTGAGCGTGGGCCACAGGTGTCAGAGCTGAGGACAGGTGGCATCGAAAGTCGGGGATCGGAGATCCCAAAGGCGCGAGTTCTTTGCATTGCAAACTCGCGAACTCTGAAATTCTGATAGGGAAAAAAGACCCTAGTCTCGTGGATAACGGTCACCTGCGAAAGGAGTTAGACAGAGGGGGCTGAGGAGCGAAGCTAAGTGCCATCGCAGATCGAGAATCGGGGATCCGCGAGGTGAGGGATTTGTGACCTCGTGTGTACCGATTTCCCGACGGGTAAATTCCCGATCAGGGGTAAGAAAGCCGTGGACGAGTGATCATCAGGATTCGGGGATTGGTGAGACCCAATTCCGTGAGCTTAGGACTCGCGATATTGCGAGGTCCGATTTCCCGATTTGAAGAAGGGAGATCACAAAGAAAGTCTGTGGGTATCAATAACTCCCGACAGGGGGTTGAAGAGTAATTTTAACTCTTCGGGCCTAGCTAAAAGAAGGTTCTGGTGATCACGGACGTGCTTGTTGGGCGCGTCTGCATCAAGTGGTATCAGAGCTGAGTCTTTGTTTGTATATTTTAGACAGAGGAGAAGAAGAGAATAATTCACCATGCCGCCCAAAAAGTAAAGACAGTCACCTGAACCTGAGGATAGGGAGGTGAGAAGAAGGGGCATACCAATAGCTAATCCAGAGATGGAGAGGCAGATACGAGATCTCAGAGCGAGATTGGAAGATATGGAAGCAGTGCAGAGACGCACAACCAATGCTGGAGATCTAAGTGACTCTGAAGGCGAAGCTAAAGCTGAACAGCAAGGAGAAGTTGCAGCTGAAGATGCAGCCAATGAGCGGTTGATTAAGGCTATCGCTCGGATGAGTTCAAAGACCAAAATGGACATTCCAACTTATGAAGGGAGCCTGGATGCAGAAGAGTTGTTGGACTGGATTAGAGCTCTTGATACCTACTTCAATTATGAAGATATCGAAGAGGATAAAAAGGTAAGACATGCTGTCACGAAATTGAAAGGACATGCAGCATTATGGTGGGACGAGCTTCAGGCGGATAGACGTTCCAAAGGCAAGCAAAAGATCAAAAGCTAGGATCGAATGATTGTGAAGATGAAGGCAAAGTTCATCCCAAGGGACTATCAGATTACACTGTTCAGGAGAATGCAGAACCTGAGACAAAAGTTGATGACGGTGAAGGAGTATACCGAAGAATTTTACAAGCTCAATATCAGAGCAGGTCATCGGGAGAGCGATGATGAAAAAGTTTCCAGGTACATGAATGGCTTGAGATACGATATCTAGGATGAGATGAGTATGAAAACCATCAGAACAGTGGAGGATGCGTATCAGATGGCTTTGAAGGCAGAGGAAAAGATAAGCCGTAAGCCAGCACAGCGAGGCCGAGGCAGAAGTCAGCCGAGAGGCAAAGCAGTTTCCCAAGATAAATTCCAGAATCCCAAGGAGGAGTGGAAGAGACCTCAGGGTAAAGTTGAAAGAGGTGGAACCTCACAGCGAGGGTCACATGCTGAACAGAAAAGGCAGCAGAATGATCACCGAGGAGATTACGCTGATGCAAACACTTTTCCTCGTACTAGAGGTCGAGGTAGAGGAAGAGGTGGAGTAATCACATGCTATACATGTGGGAAGAATGGGCATAAGGCAGTTGATTGTCCAGATAGGAAGACAGATAAAGGAGAAGCTCACATCGCCGAAGCACAAAGGCGAGCTGCTGAAGTAGAAGACGTAGAAGATGGAAGGTCATTAATGATGCGTAAAGTTCTCTTAACACCCGAGAAGGAGGTGGAGGACACAGCTCAGAGAAGCAGACTGTTCAGAACCGCATGCAAGACCAAAGACATGAAATGGAAATTCATTGTGGACAGCGGAAGCACCGACAATCTCGTTTCAACCGAGATGGTGGAGAAATTAGAGCTGGAAACAACTGATAACCCAAGTCCATATAAAGTTTCATGGCTACAGAAGGGACATCAGGTGAGTGTCACTAAACAGTGATTAGTTGACATTAAAATAGGAGGATATAATGACAAAATTTTATGTGATGTCATTCCTATGGATGTTTGCCATTTATTGTTGGGAAGACCATGGAAGTATGATAGAAACGTAGTTCATGATGGGAAAATGAATACGTACACTTTGGAGAAGAATGGGAGAACACATATGTTACTTCCGATAAAAGATAAGGAGGTGAAGCCGGAGGTGAACAACAGGATACTTCTCATGAGTGGGAAGGAGCTTCTTACAGAAGTTAAGAAGAAAGAAGATCCACAATTCTTTGTGGTCAGAAAACCCAAAATCATTTTGACCAGCACAAGAGTGGATGATTTGCCGGAAGAAATTCAGGAACTGCTGGAAGAGTTCGCTGATATAGTGGTGGACGAATTACCTCATTCGTTGCCGCCAATGAGGAGCATAAGTCATCACATAGACCTTGTACCAGGAGCTAGTTTGCCAAACAAGGTTGCGTATAGGTTGACACCTCAGGAGAATGAGGAGGTTAAGAAGCAGGTCCAGGAGTTATTGGATAAAGGATTGGTCAGAGAAAGTTTGAGTCTGTGTGCCGTTCCAATGGTACTCAGCCCAAAGAAAGATGGAGGCTGGAGAATGTGCACAGATTCCAGAGCCATTAACAAGATCACCATCAAGTACAGGTTCCCATTGCCGAGAATGGACGATTTGATGGATTGCCTGAGTGGAGCCAAATATTTTTCAAAGGTTGATTTGAAAAGCGGATACCATCAAATTCGCATGAGGGAAGGCAATGAGTGGAAGACAACCTTCAAGACCAACGAAGGGTTGTACGAATGGCTAGTCATGCCATTTGGTTTGACGAATTGATGCAGGAGCATCGCTCACCTATCAAGCGAGCCAGTGCATGGAGGCAAAGGAACAGTTGGACAGTGCCAGCATTCAAATTTTGGAACATTGTAATATGGCTGCGCCAAACATTAATACTTGATGTGATGAAGCGCACTTTGAATATGTAACGGACCTTGAGCGGATAAGCTCTTGTCCTTAGGTAGCTGAGGCATTTACTTAAATTTAATGCAGTTAGATAGGATAATTAACTATAGATTAGACAGTTTGCTTTCAAGAGGGAAAACGGAGTATAGACACCCTCCCTTGTATCATTGTAAAAATAACATTCATTCCG
>ML795817.1:185949-198476 GCA_009831015.1 Picea engelmannii
TATCCGAAGGGAAAACAGCAGAAGGAGCCTATTGTGGGTAGTGGATTCCCGAGAGGAGAGGAAGAGTACTTTGACTCTTCGGGCCCGTGGAAGAAGAAGATCCTGGTGGGAGCGGCTGCTCGCTGAGGGGCAGGTTGCGTCACGAATGCACCGAGTACATTCATGAGGCTGATGAATGAAGTGCTGAAAGAATTCATTGGTAAGTTTGTCATTTTTTATTTAGATGACATATTGATTTTCAGCAAATCAAGAGAGGAACATTTGAAGCATTTAGCTGCAGTAATGAGAAAGCTATAGCAAGAGAAGTTGTTGATCAATGTGAGGAAGTCTTCATTTATGAAGAAAGAACTCATTTACTCGGGGTTTGTCATATCGGCAAATGAATTGAAGATGGATCCAAGTAAAGTGGTTATAATAAAGAATTGGCCATCACCAAGAAATGTTTTCGAGGTGAGAAGTTTTCACGGACTGGCTAGTTTCTACAGAAAATTCATTAGGAACTTCAGTGGGATTAGCGCAGCAATGATGGACACAGTCAAGAAGAGACATAAGTATTTTCATTGGACTGAAGAGGCAGAGAAGAGCTTCAATCTGTTGAAGCAAAAGATCACCGAACAACCGGTTTTGGTGTTGCCATATTTTCAGAAAGTTTTCCAGGTAAAGTGTGATGCAAGTGGCTTTGCCATAGGAGCGGTCTTGAGCCAGGAGGACAGACCAATTGCATATTTCAGTGAGAAACTGGATGAAGCAAAAATGAAGTACTCCACGTATGATAAGGAATTTTATGCCATTATACAGGCATTAAAGAAGTGGAGGCATTACTTGATCCCAAAAGAATTTGTATTGTATAGTGATAATCATGCATTACAGTTTGTGACTCAGCAAGAGAAGCTGAACCAGAAACATGCAAAATGGGTAGAGTATATGCAGAATTTTACATTTGTAATTAAACACATTTCAGGGACTGCTAACAAAGTGGTTGATGCTTTGAGCAGGAAGTGTTTGTTGCTGCAGGAATTATGAGTCAAGACATTGGGTTTTGAAAACCTTGAAGACATGTATGCAGGTGATGCAGATTTTGCAGAGGCATACGAGGCAGCTGAGAATCCAGTTCTCAGAGACAGAAGCTCGTGGATGGATTACATGATTCAGAATGGACTGCTGTTCAGAGGAAACCGATTATGCATTCCAAATTGCTCCATGAGAGAGAAACTACTAAAGGAGAAGCACAATGGCGGATTAGCAGGGCATTTTGGCCACGACAAGACATTCACAAAGCTGAGCGAAGCATACTTTTGGCCAAGGATGCGAACAGATGTCAAGAAGTTTGTTGACAGGTGCAGAATTTGTCAGCATTCGAAAGGCAGAAAGCAGAATGCGGGATTCTACCAATCGTTACCCATACCTGAGAGGCCATGGGATGAAATCTGCATGGATTTTGTATTAGTATTACCAAGGACGCAAAGAGGACATGATTTGATCTTTGTGGTGGTTGACATGTTTTCCAAAATGGCGCATTTTATTCCATGCCAGAAGACCAGCGATGCGACTCATATCGCAAATTTGTTCTTTAAGGAGATCGTTAGACTTCATGGTTTACCCAGAAGCATTGTATCGGACAGGGATACAAAGTTCATTGGACATTTCTAGAGGACACTCTGGAAGAAGATGGGAACTAACTTGATGTTTAGTTCATCCTATCATCCTCTGACAGATGGGCAAACGGAGGTTGTAAATAGAAGTCTGGGAGACTTACTCAGAAGCCTAGTGACAGAGCACCACAGCAGCTGGAAAAATGTGTTTCCATAGGCAGAATTCGCTTACAACGATTCAGTGAATCGAAGCACAGGGAAAAGTCCGTTTGAGATAGTATACGACAGACAACCGAAAGGTGTTTCGGAGCTGAGGGATTTGGAACAAGTCATGACTCAGAGCGCAAGTGCTGAAGAATTCGCAGAGGCGATGGAAGAACTTCACAACAGGGTGAAGCAGTGATTGATTTAGTCGAACCAGGAGTACAAGCGCAGAGCGGATCAGCATAGGAGACAACTTCAATTTGAGGTTAGCGATCTAGTTCTGGCACATCTGAGGAAGGAAAGGTTCCCAAGGGGAACATACAACAAGCTGAAAATGAAGAAAATTGGACCATGCAGAGTCCTGAAGAAACTGGGAGAAAACACTTATGAGATTGAATTGCCAGATGACATTGGAATATCTCCGACATTCAATGTCTCAGACTTATATCCCTATAAGACTAAGGAATCAGGAGCTGGGAGTGATGAACAACCAGAAATTTAGTGGCAGAAGAAGATGTCGATTGCAGAAAGGCCACAGATGGAGCGAATACTTGACAAAAGAGTCAACAAAAGAACCAGACGGAAGCAATACTTCGAGTATCTGGTGAAATGGAAGAATCATCCAGTGGAGGATTCCAGTTGGGAGACAGAAGCAGTCATTCAAAAGCATGGACAAACCATGCAGGAGCTCATGGACAGGGGCCCATGAAAGTTTTCAAGCTGAGGAGTATGATGCAGGAGCATCGCCAACTCAACAAGTGAGCCAACACATCAAGCGAAAGTTCAGCTGGAGAAACAAACCCAAAATTTTGAAAATGCTTTGGGATTTTAGCACAAGTCTTAAATGAATCCTTTATGAAGGAGCGCCTGTTGTATTGTATCAAACCTCTAGCCTTACGCTCTTGTCTGAAGTAGATAAGAGGCATTTAATAGATTTAATGCAGGTAGATAGATGTTTTAAGTCTAGATTAGACAGTTTTAGAGTTCGAGAGGAAAAACGGATATAGACACTCTCCTTTGTACATTGTAACATGATTCAGGAAGCATTCAGGAGAAGAGAAGAGAAAGCAGAGAAATTGTGAAGAACACCCATGTACAGATGTTGAATTAATAGAAGAGAGTCTCTGATTCAAATTCATGTCTGGTGTTGTTTCTCTGTCTATATTGTTTACATGCTCATGAATGTTTGTTTCTGATTATGCAATTGCTTTGTATATGCTGTGCATAATATTTCATGTTTGAAACTAAAATCTGAAGAGAGAGGATAAGTTTCAATTGTTTCTCTATCTGAGCCAGGAGATTCCTGCAAAGAGTGCAGTTGAATTCATCCGCAAGGAGTGCGTTGATGAGGGCTCGATAAGTTAACTTTTGTTCTTATTGCCCAGGAGTTGATTTGGGTTGTTGAAGTCCTGCAAGGAGTGTGCAGGTTGGATAAGAAGAAGTCTCAGTTGTTAGCCTGAGCAAAGGAGTTAGACGACTGCTGCTGCAGAGAGGGCGCAGAGTTTGAAGGATTCAACACTTGGGAAGTTGTTGAATGCCAAGTGCGAGGAGTGCGCACGAATCCATCTGAAGGAGTCAGAGTGGGAGAAAGCTCAAGAGGTTTAACACCTTTGTAATATCATGAAAAAGAACACAGGAAGTTGGATCGAGGAAGGGTCAATCAGAGTTTGCGGCATAGGCTTGGAAAACAAGTCCTTAGAAGGAACTCTTAGCCATCCCAGAAAATTCTCGAGAGGGAAGAAATCGACGGCCAGGATCTCATAGAGGAGACCGAAAAAACCCGTCAACCGATGGATCTCGTGAAAGTGCGAGAAGGTTACGACCACAATCAAGCAAGGCTCGAGAGATTGTTGAGCCGTTGGATTAGTGGGTATTTTCCTGTCAGCCGTTAGATCACAGGAAAGTTGCACTGGGTTTAAGCCCTAGTGTGCCGAGAAGGAGTCATCGGGATTTCAGAGTCATTGGGTTTTTCATAGGGCAAGAATCCAAGACCTTGAAAGCCCCAAAAATCCAAAAAGAGATCTTAGCCGTTGATCCCGACAGGACACGTGTCAGTGTTCTGGGAAGTCATCAGGAATCGGAGAATCGGGTTTTCTAAAGACAGGAGACTCGAGCATATTGAAATCGTGATCTGCGATTTCCTGATACTGTCGGAGCCATTCGATCTGAGGGACGCGTGTCCAAGGATCTGTAGGAGTCGGGTTTCGGCATTTCAGGGTTTTTGGTGACAAGGAAATTATGAGAAGAGAAATCGCGATATTCCGATTCGCGATTTCTCGACAGGGTCAAAAGTGCCTAGTGGAGTCCAGGTGTCGGAGGATTGAGTCTCATCATGAGCCGACAACAAGTGTCATCGCATATCGGAGATCGAGATTTGGAAGGGTCTGCGACATCGTGCAGCAGGAATCGCGAATTCCCGATTATCGTTTGAGCATGGGCCACAAGTGTCAGAGCTGAGGACAGGTGGCATCGGAAGTCAGGGATCAGAGATCCCAAAGGCGTGAGTTCTTCGCATTGCAAAATCGTGAACTCCGAAATTCCGATAGGGAAAAAAGACCCTAGTCTCGTGGATAACGGTCACCTGCGAAAGGAGTTAGATAGAGGGGGCTGAGGAGCGAAGCTAAGTGCCATCGCAGATTGGGAATCGGGGATCCGCGAGGTGAGGGATTTGTGACCTCGTGTGTACCAATTTCCCGACGAGTAAATTCCCGATCAGGGGTAAGAAAGCTGTGGATGAGTGATCATCGAGATTCAGGGATTGGTGAGACACGATTCCGTGAGCTCAGGACTCGCGATATCGCGAGGTCCGATTTCTCGATTTGAAGAAGGGAGATCACAAAGAAAGTCTGTGGGTATCGAGAACTCCCGACAAGGGGGTTGAAGAGTAATTTTAACTCTTTGGGCCTAGCTAAAAGAAGGTCCTAGTGATCGCGGACGTGCTTGCTGGGTGCGTCTGCATCAGGAGGCAAGGTCCTATATTGGGAAAGGAGAAAATCCCAAGGAATTTCCTTGAATATCAAACCACTCCACACGACAAGCCCATGGTGAGGACAAAGGTGGAAGACCACTCTGGCTTTGTGAGGACTGGCTAGAGGAGGAAGGAGAGGATTTGTGCGATGGAGCAAAGGTAGGCGGAGGCCAGAAGGCCATGCTAGCTCTGTTCTGGTACCAGAAAAGGCCTCTCTTTGGCTTCCCATGAAGCCAAGGCATGATCGAGGCAGAGAGAAGAAGTGAAGTCACAGAGAGTAGGTAGAGATAGTAGGTGGTGGAAAAGAGAACTGGAAACATGATTTTTTCTCCACATGGGAGGAAGGAACATGTTGATCCAGCCGAGGAGTGGCATAATAGAATGGAAACCTGAGTGGAGATGTGCACACATGCAGAGGTAATGGCCATTAACGCTTCTCCATTAATCAGACAAAGAAGCAGAGGGTGGTGTGCTCTAGCAGTTAATGGAGGGCCGACATAAATGAAAGCGGATTTTAATCATCGAGAGGGTAAGAGGGATGGTGCATGCGTCAGTCACGTGGATACTGCATCACTGGAAGGCGTCACCCTCTCCCTTTGACACCTGGTCCTTGCTAACACCCCATCTAGGGGGTTAAGGAGAGAAGTTATTATCCTTTCCACTTAGAATTAAATTTTGTTTGTGATATGTTTATTCTTTGAGAATTAATTGGGACTAACAAAGTATCAACAATTTTATTGTTTTACTTCAATATGCAGAGTAGGATGAGATGTTCTTAAAATAAATAATGATTTTTTTTAAATGTGTATTAAATGGTAAACTATCTTATTTTATTAATGTCTTAATTAATATATTATCATATTTTTAATATTAATACTTTAATTTATATTATCTTGGTACAATAATGAGTGTAAGATTTCTATAAAATTCATTAGGGATGCCTCTAATAAGTCCTTCAAATCTGATAAGATAAAGAGATAGAAATCCCTAATTAAAAAGAAAAAAAAAAGGCACTACATAAATAGAACACAAGAGAAGTTTTTGCACATGTCTAAGCTAGATCTTAAGAGATTCTGGAGGGAACATTTTGACTCGTAAAACTAAAGAAATTATTATGATTCCCATAAAAGACTGGAGCTCCTACCTTAAAATTATTTATGAATCCCCTATTGTCATGGACAACATTCCAAACGATTCTATAGAGGATGAAGTGTTCTCTATAAAAGACATAAAGTTTGGGGTTGATTGACTTACAAAATGGAAACCTAATGACATTGAATGCTACCAAGATGAAATCTTAAAAATTGGAGGGCCTATCCTCATCTCTCACATACACAAGATCTTCAATTTAGCAGTCAAGCAGGGCTTCCCAGATGCTAGAACCTTGTACTCAAAGCCTCATTGTTCCTATCTTTAAAAGCAGGGATAAAATAAATCCCTCTAATTATAGGAGCATTATTATTACCCCATCTTAGCCAAACTATATGCAAGTATTTTGGAAAAGAAGATCAACATATGGTTTGAAAGCCATCGAAAAAGAGCTAAAGGTCGAGACAACTTTAGAGGTTATCACTCAATTATGTACCATCTTGTTATGTTTAGGATCATTGTGGATGAGTGTCGTAATAATAAAACCAATCTCCTTTGTTGTTTCATTGATTTTAGAAAATATTTTGACATGGTGCCCAAGGCTAACCTTTGGAATAGGTTAGAATAACTAAACTTTCCTTCCGAGATGAGAGTTGTTGCAATAAGATTATATGATAATGTTATTTCCAAGATTAGGAACATTGAGGGTTGGTTGGAATAAATTAATTGTAATATAGGAATCAAGCAAGGTCGTGCCCTGTCCCCTACCCTCTTTGGAAGATGTTGGATGTAATGGCCCAACTCTTGGTGGTATAGTTATAATCCTTCTTCTTTATAGTGATGATATTATTCTTATGGAAAGGAATCTCTATGACCTCGGTAAGCAACTAAGAATCCTCGAGGACTTTCTCTCTAGTATGGGTATGATTGTGAACACTAACAAAACAAAGGTTATGATAATTAAATCCAAAAATGATCACCTATGATACTTTTGTATATGAAAACCATAGCTTGGAGGAAGTTCCTTCATACAAATATCTTGGAATCGATATTCATCACAATCTCAATTGAAACTATAGCATTGAGAAAAGGATAAGTGGTGGGTGGAAAGGTTATTATGGGCTTGAAAAAAAGTATAAATTAGTGGACCTTTGGCTATGGGATAAGAAAAAAATCCTATTTGATACTCTTGTCACTCCTATTATCTTATATGGATATGATGTTTGGGGGTGCAATATCTCTAGAGAATCCTAGAGAAATATAAAGTAGATCCAAAAGAATTTTAGCACTTATAATCTCAAAATTAAAGGAAATACACCCTATCCTATCCTCCTTCTAGAATCAATCATTTCCCCCATTGAGAGCATGACCATAATTAGGTAGTTAATGTATAAGAACAAGATAAACAACATGGAGGAGAAGAGGCTCCCCAAAATTGCTTCAAACTCCAACAAAAAACACTAGTGACTCAAGTGGGGATGGCATAAATATGTCAATTCTTGGATAAATCATTGGAGGATATAGGAAGATGTCATTCTACACAATATCGATAATACTAAAAATATTATTACATCTAAATTTAAGGAGAATCTATGGTGTGATAAATAATTAGACGATAGAAGGAAATTAAAATACTACAAGGAGACAGTAAACCCTAATCTAGAAGATCGAAAGTATCTCTCAGTTTTGACGAGCACAATTTAGAGAAAAATCAACATTGCTAAAATTCAAATCAACTCCCACAAGCTGCATAGAAAAATTGGGCACTGGACGATTCCCAAAACATCGTGGGACGAAAGAACCTGTCATCTTTGTGAAACTAAGAGAGTTGAAGATGAAAATAAATTTTTCCTAGAGTTCCCTACATATACTCAAATTATATCACAATTTCAAAATATGTGTCAGAATACCGACCTTGATAACTTCCTAAGTCATGAAAACTATGGTGATCTTGAAACACTTTTATTAATGTTTTTATAGCACATAAATAAAATTCTAAAGAAATCTAAGTAACCTCTTACTTTTCTTATGATCCAATAAACCAATTCTAATATAAATAGATGTTCTTCCTAATCAATACTTTTATTGACTTATAAATAAAATTAAAAAAATTAATACTATTATTTTAATATTTCAGTATGAAATTTATTTTAAATTGATATTTTGAAAAAATAAATTTATGTAACAGATGCATACTGTGTTTCAAACTAAACTATAGATGATGGATCGAAATGGAAAACACCACTTACCAGGTGGTGCATTAACATGGACCCCTTATTCCCACCTCCACTCCCTCACTCAATAAGGAAAACAAGGAAACATTTGCTATATCTTCCCTTCACTCGATTCGATATTTAAGTGTTTCCCCTCTGAAATTGATATATGAATGGATAAATTACCAAAACAATAAACGTATTTAATTATTTTTCAGTGTTTTCCATAGGGAAAATATAGTTCCTTGCTATTCAATTGAAACAAAGGCAACTTTCCAATACATATAGTGAAACAAGGCTCGAAGCCATTACAACAATATACTCATTATGAGTTCAACATGTCATTTATGGGAATTGAACCCAGTTGGGGAGGATAATAATCATTCCTCCCAACCATCCAAACTAAACCCAATTGACAAATGATTTTTTAGTCTTACTTTAATATTTTTAACAACAAATCTCCCAATTTATAATTATAGAAAAAAATATAAAAAATAAAATTGATTGTTCACCCTTTAAGAAAATCGATAATTTTTAGTATGATAAATTGTGTAAAATTACTAAAATACTATTAGAAAACTATTTAATAAATTATTAAATGATGACAATATAATAGTTATAAAACCTTCATTAAAAAGAAAATAATATTACTTAAATAATAAGTAAGAAAAGTTTTTACACTTTTTAAAATTCATTCTTAAACAATTATGGAGGTAAATTTTAACTCAGAAAACTAAAGAAAATAATATGATTGTTTTGAAGGATTGGAATTCCTACCTTAAAAAGATTTATGAATCTCTTAATGTCATGGATAACATTCAAACCCTTATTACAAAGCAAGATGTTTTTACTTTTGAAGACAAAGTTTAGGATTAAACAACTTGCAAAAGGGAAAGCTAAGGACATCTAAGACTACCAAGTAGAAATCTTAAAAATTGGAGGACTTGTCCTTATCCTTCACATTCACAAGTTCTTCAATTTGGAAATCAAAATGTTGGTTTTCCTAATCCATGGACTCAAAGCCTCATTGTTCCTATTTTTAAAAGCGAGGATAAAAACAACCCCTTAAATTATAGGACCGTTATTATTATCCCTCTTTAAATAGCCAAGTTATATGGAATTATTTTGGAAAATAATAGTAGAGTATGGGTAGAAAGTATCAAAAAAGGCCTAAAAGTCAAGCTAGCTTTAGAAGCTATCATTTAATCATGGACCACCTAGTTATGCTTAGGATCATTGTAGAGGAATGTTTTAATAATAAAACCAACCTCCTATGTTGCTTCATTGATTTTAGGAAATATTTTGGCATGGTGCCTATAAATAACCTTTGCAATATATTATAATATTCGAAGGTACATTTAAGTCGAGAGTTACAACAATAAGTTTTCACTAGAATGTCGTTGCTAAGTTTAGGAACATTAAGGGTCGATTGAAAGAAACTAATTGTAATATAGGAGTTAAACAAGGTTGTCCCTTGTCCCTCGCTCTTGCATTTACATTAATAACATGTTGGAGACATGTTTGGAAGAAGTAGGTTGTGTTGGAATTACTTTAACTAGAGTCGTCAACATCCTTCTTTGTGCTAACGATGTTGTATTTATGGTGAGATGTCCCTTTGATCTCATCAAGCAACAAAAAATTATCAAATATTTATGTTCTAACACGAGTATGACAGTAAATGTTGACAAAACAAAGGTTATGATAATAAAATCCAAAAAGATCACTTATGGTAATTCTGGGTATGACAATAAAAACTTAGAGGATACAAATATATCAAAGTCAACTTTCATCCCAAGCTTAACTAGAACTATAGCATTGAGAAAATGATTAGTGGAGGGTGGAGAGCCTATTTTGGTCTTGAAAACATTGTAAATTAATGGAATTTTGGTTGTGGATAAGACAAAAACTTTGAGACTCTCATTGCTCCTACTATTTTATTTGGATGTCAAGATTGGGGATACAACATCTCTAGAGAATTGTGGAGGAAGATCGAGTAAATACAAAATTATTTTATAATTTATAATCTTAAAATTAAAAGCGATACACCCTATCATATCCTCATCATAAAAGTTGGTCTTTGCCCCATTGAGAGTATGGCTATATGACTAGGTACCTAATATGAAAGCACAAGACAACTAACAAGAAATATAAGAGGCTTCTTAAGATTGCTTCAAACTCCAGTCAAAGCCACCTATGACTCAAGAGGGGTTGGCATAAATATGTCAAGTTTTGGCTAAGTCATTATATAATAGAGGAGGATGCCACTCTATAGAAGATGGATACCACTAAAAATACATCCACGTCTAAATTTAAGGAGAAATTGTGGTGTGATAAAAAATTATAGGATAAGACTAAATTAAGATGCTATAAAGAGGTCATTAACCTTAATCTAGAGGATCAAAAATATCTTTCTATTATAGTTAGCGCAAAGAAGAAAATAAACATTGGAAATTAGGATCAAAAGCATCTTAATAATGAGCTCCATAGTGAAAGCTAAGGGCATTGGAAAATTCCTTAGCCGCCATGGGATGAAAGAATTTGTCATCTTTGTGATACTAAGAAGGTGGAAGATGAGAATCACTTTCTCTTAGAATGTTCTACATGTGCCCACATTAGATCTCAATTTCAAAATAGTCATAACAACATTGACCTTTCTAACTTATTAACTCATCAAATTGTGGAGATTTAGGAATGTTTCTCTCCATTCTTTTCAAGTATAAAAATAAAATTCCAAAGCAAACCAATTAATTCCTTACCATTTTCTTAAGGTATAATAGACCATAGTTGATATTAGTAGATGTTAGCAATCATCATCATCAAAATATAACTTACTTAATCACTCTTTAAGAAAGTCTAAAAACATAAATAAAATATAAAACCCATGATTCACAACTTTTAGAATTAAAGGGAGATGACATAATTGTAGACATTATTTTTTTCTCTTAAAGGTGCTAAAATCTATCATAACTTAGTTGTTCACCAATAGTTAGGAAAACCATCATTGGCTACTATCCATGAATGCAAGTTGACTCATGATCATTATGTAAGGAAAACCACACCACCTAAAATGACCTATTGGTGGTCTATAAGGGGGCATAATTTCACTTTTGCCAGATTCCTTTGGGACTTGGGTCATTGACCTATTTATTTACATCCAATGAAGACAAACTATTAGTCAATCAAAAGGAGTTTTAGGTCTCACTCCAAGACCAAAAGGTCGTTTCATCCTAAATAATATTTACAAGAAAGCTAGTATCTTGTAATGTCATCACTAAAGCTATAACAATGGGTCATGTGCTTTCAAATAAGATCTAAGCTTAATGATATACATGAAACCATATACTATCCTTGTTAGGCTTGGAATTTTAAATTTACCTTACCTGTCAAGTGAAAATTTGATGACGGTCATTTGTTTTTTGTGCCCGTCATTTTACGTTTTAAGAAAATTCATGTGTCAAAAACAATTTCCTCTAATATACAAAAAATTGTAACGAAAACCTCTTAATGAAAATAAATATAAAAATAAGTTACAGTCTGTTTTGTTGGGGAAATAGAAACATAGCTAAAACATCTCCACCAAATTCATTGCAAATTGCAAGTCATCGATATTGTTGCACTCAACCCAAATTTTACATCTAACCTTCTTGTTTTGAGTAAATCAATGAATTGTAAGCAGACTGGGAGTAGGGCAACATCAAATTCCATTTATCGTTTCATTTACTCTTCGAATGAACCTCTGTCAAGTCTTAACTTATATCAAAACTTATAGGTTATACAATAGAGCTTAAGTAAACTAAGTACCTACTAGAAATTATGACGGGTACCTTACCCAGTGAAACATCAATTTGATGGATTCAAATTTTACATACCAATAAATATTTACGTGTAGATTTGATATCTACTTATCAAATACATCTTAAAATAAATAAATAAAATATCTTGTAAAACATCAAATTCCAAACCTAATCCCTATTTATAATATAACTTCTTACCCAACAAATAATTATAAACATTCTTTATCCAAACATAAAAATGCATTCAACTTTTTACATTGAAACCTAAATGCATTCAACTTTTTACATTGAAACCTCCCATAGGTTAAAACTTTAGAAAGTTTATTAACCATTTTTCCATATATTCATACAACATAGTATAACTTTACAAATATTTTTACACTTGAAACCTCCCCTATGTTAAAACATTAGAAAAAGTTTATTAACCATTTTTCCATTTATTTCATACAACATAGTATAAATATATGAAGTTTCTCATTTTAAACGGCTATGACAACTTTTCTTAAATTCTTTTCCCCCGGCATAAAGTTACTTTTTCCTAATTTAATTTAAAATAAAAAGACAACAAACATCATATTTCAAATTAAATAATTTGAAATATAACTAACGAGAAGCCAAAATTATATATATTTATATATTTGTTTGTATCGTAATTTTGGGTATATAT
>ML795817.1:199261-217866 GCA_009831015.1 Picea engelmannii
AGAGAGAGAGAGAGAGAGAGAGAGAGAGAGAGAGAGAGAGAGAGAGAGAGCGCCTCAGTTGACACCCCTTTAGTGGATAGGGAGGATGGGTCTACAAAGTTTTTTATATAATGGATTTACATGGTTGGTTGTGAGTGGTGGGAGAGTATCAAGCCATGGTCGGTTAAGATATTCAAATACTAATACTAGTTTAAGAAATACTTTCTAGGTTAGATGATGCTAACTTTTATATTTTATGAATGCTTCATTGATTTTATCTACAATAGCTTAGTTAATGATGAGGACATTAGTTATAACTCCTCGACCTTAGTTTACTTGGTGTAATTTTATGTATATTCAACCATATTGTATGATTATGTTTTCATGTGTCATTCATGGTTTTGTTAAAAAAAATTAGGGTTGTGGATTGCTCCTCAAAGTACATGTGATAGGCTCATGTAACAATATAAGGGTGTTTGGGTGCTTTATTGTTCTAAGAGGTGCTCTACAATTTAGTATGGAGGAGATGTTGTCACATATGTACGTACATAATATTACATTAAAAAATAAAAAATAAATACAAGTCAACTCAATTTTATTAATAATATTAATGTATCTATATATGTTGATATGTTTATATTTAATACATTAATAATATTTTTCTTTAACTATATGTATTAACTATATATTTATCAATTTATAGAAAATATTATGTACCATATATTAATATAAACTATTCTAGATCCATCTTAGCCCCAAATCTATCAAGCCGCGGGAGGGATCAAATCTCTCGAGATGCAAACCTTTCCTCAATTTTTGCACTCTAAAAGAGGTTTTCACCTCGAGAGATTTGATCCCTCTTGACACTTGATAGATCCAAGTTTAACATGGATCCAGGATGGTTTGGAACATTCCCTAAAGGTTCTTTCGAGGCACTAAGGTGGTACCACACAGGACTAGTGCCCACTGTCACCTTGGCACAAGTCCCCACTCTTTAAGCCCAACTCCTACAAAAGGTTATGGGAGGCTTCCCTATCACAAACAAGAGACTTCACCAAAGTTTAGTAGACTAGTGCCTTATCCAATTGGGATATGGTGAAGGTAGGAGTTAATTACCTAATTATTATTATTATGTAATTTAAATGAATTGCAAAAAACTTAACTCAAACTAGTATGTAAATATCACCCAAACTTCGTAAAATGAGTACAAGTGAGCGATAAAATCCCTTACCAATTCTTGAGAAAATATATTTGTTCTACCTCTTGGAAAATGCTTGAATATAACTTGATTCCTCATTGTTATAAATTTCCATATCTGCAAAATGTCATAAAAGTGCAAAAAACAAAAAGGAAATGACCTATTTGAGGCCACCCACAAGTGTGAAAATAATTTTGATCGATATATATGTGGATTAGGAAGCTTGGGCAGAGAGATAGTAATTATTTTTGTCGCCCAAAACATTAGATTTTCAATTAAATGGAAATTTCCAACAAATCTGGAAATTACTTTGTTGATTTGGGGTTCGATTCCCCCCCCCTGGGGTCAAAACCCAAAAAACTATTCCAACCAACAAATCACTTTGTAATGGTTGGAAAGTACTAATTCATCCCATAAATAAGATATTTAAATATAGAAACCAATTCTAGAAATTATAAGGGGTTTTTATGATAGAATACTTACCTCGCAACCCCCCTTTTGGATGAGATTCATGTCGAATATGGTGTAGGCTTTGCTGTAAATTTTCATATCTGCAAAACTATCAAAATACCCTTGTGAAATAGACAATAGAGTGAAAAAATATAGAGGTCCAAATATCCTTAGGGTTGCGATAAGTCTAGAGACAAATCCTCAAGTTTTTACTAGCTATGTAAGATAGAAATTTGAGCAACTAGCTAAGAAAATGTTTTTTTTTTTTTTTTATATATATATTATTTAAAACATAAAAATAAAGAGGTTTTAAATTTTAAAATAGATGGATGAGAAGTGAGGTTTAACTTACGCCTTACCTTTAACTCTTGAGTGTCGGATTTCGATTGCAACCCCTTCTAATTCGGCTGCATATTTTGAACTAGGAATTGGGTTTGGAGTTGATGGAATATTGCCCCCAAGCTAGTCTAAAGTATGTGTATTGATCCTATATTCTTGCTAGAAAATTTCCTCTTCATGGATGTTCTCCAACCATTAGATCAACGTGGATGTCAAGATAAGCTATCCTCCTTGTTGAAGATATCCCCTACATGGGTTTTTCCAGCACTTGGATTTGAACCCCCTTAACACCACCAAAGGAGAGATGGTACATGAGTCTAGACATCTCCTTCCAATTGACTATGTATCCCTTCAATGGATCTATATAATATCCCTACAAATAAACCCAAGAAATAAATAGCTACTCTATAAAACACTCTTACACTTTAGCCAAGATGAAGAAGAATAGAATAATCAACCCATAACATTTTGCTCAAAGAAGAAAGTTAAATTGAATGGAATAATGGTCTCACAATTCAACAACAACTATTGAGAAGAGGGGTGATAGCCTTATATAATTTTCTTTGTAATGACTAGTTTCCTCTCCCAAATAAAAAAATAATTCTTGACTTGTCATCCATAACCCCGAGACTAAGTCACTTGAAAAAATAATATTTTTATCATGAAAAACATTGTTTTATTCATGAGAATCCTCAAAGGATGACTTGATTTGACTTCCGAGGAAACATGTATTTGGTAAGAGGTTCAATTTGCATGGTTGATGTCCCAACGGTCCACTTGATTCTCAAGGACTAGCTTTGATTTAATTAATTTGATTAGGGGCCGAATTATTTGGTTGGAGGAGTGATTTGATCAATGGTTGCACGAAAATGTTAGACCATGTCCCATCCAAATTTTATTTAACATAACCAACTGCTCATGCATACGAATGCCTTGATTGGGCATCAATTTCTCAACAGCTCACTTGGAGTGGCCCACATCCACACATTTTATGCTCCATGATTTTTTGGATGCCAATGACTCCTTTTGTTTTTAATGTTTGGATGGGTCATTCCATAAGTAAAGGGGCAACTCACCTTTTGTACGGTCGATGGGTTACATTTGAAACAATAACTAAGTAAAGGGGGAAGCCCCTTCTACACAATTTCATTTCCTTTTTTGGATCACATGGTACACTAGGGGATGGACCCTTTTATAAAATAATTTTGTTTCCTTGATTTTTCTCTAAGTCCCCCCTCTCCTTTTACTTATAAATACTTTTTATCAAGGTGGATATCGGTGGCCACCCATCTATTTCAACCTGGTCAAAACCGTTTATTTGGAAACTTACTATTTTTAGCAGTTTATCGGGTCGTAAACTTTTGGGGCCACTTGGAGGGTCTAAAAGATGATTTTTCAAGATCAGACACCTCATTAATAGCCAAAGGATCTGATTGATCCCTATAAATTAATCTCCTAGTCGATACCTTTCGAACGAGATATTGTGCACCCCAAACGAAGATCGTATGCCAAAGTTACGTCCTCGGGAAGTTGATACACCAAACTACCCAAAACGAGATCCACAAAACTATTGGCTTTTCATCTTCTGAGGGTTAGGGTTTTGGATTCTCTTTATGTTAAAAATACCTTTGGAGGGTCATTGTAATGATAATATTCTTTTGAATGCGAGTAGTCGTCACTTCTCTTCTCAAGATAAGCTACCACCATTCTAGTGAGTCTTTCGCTCTGTATTTCTACAATTTTGTAAATTTCGCTCATTAATAGAAAATGTGTATTACTGTATATTTGTGCCTCTTTTTATATATCCGATATATATTTGTTATATTATTGGATCTCTTGCAATATCTTTGTATATTTCTCTGTTATATCTCCGCTCTCATTTCATGCCGAAAATCATTCAGATCAATTTTATAATATTTTCTCCTTTGTATTTTTTTCCATAAAGTGCATAAAAGGTGGTTCCCCATTAGAATAATTTTTCCTTGATATGGTTGAAGGGGGTGACCCCTTTATAAAAATGTTTTCACTTGGCCTCCCTTCATGAATTAGCATATAAATCCACAATAACCACCATTCTAGAAATATAATCCATAGATGACATGATCAAACACTCGTAAGATGTGCATAGAACCATGAAGTGGGGGCTAGCATCCATCAACTGACAATATGTGATCAAGAAGAGAAAAATTGTGTGATCCATGCTTCAGGATACATAAGATTGCTACGAATTGTGAGACTTTCATGTTGAGAATTGTAAATGAATAGTGCACCAAGGCCAAGAAGACGTGTGTTGGTGTACAAATATGTTCAATATATATCTTACACTCATTTAAATGTTAATCAGGGATTCACAATCAATAGAGTTGATGCACTATATGTGCCGATAACAAGTAACCTATCTAAGTCTGTTGCATATAAGAAATAATTAATAACATAAAAACTCCATTTCTAAGATCTCTAAATACTTCAAAATATCCTCTGAACCTAAAAGAGAAAACTGATAATGAAACTTAGACAAACAATCAATCAAAGAGATGTTGTACCAAAGAAACAAGTCTGTTCATTTTAGGCACTTGTATTGAAAAGATGAACTTTAAGAAGCTTGTCTCTTGTAGTAATTAAAACAATCAACTCCAACCATTCTTGAAACAAAAACCAACTTCAACTTCATGTAATTCAATCAAACCAACACAAGGGGAATTCAGTATAACTGAAAGACTTTATTACAGCACATGAAGATGAAAGATAAAGTCTCCTGGTCCCTTGTGATACTACAATCATAAACTTTAAAATATCAGTCCCACACTTCAAATTATGAGATAGCTACCTTCAACATTGGATAATAAAATGCATATTCGATCTAGCACTTGCTTATACACACCAATCCAAAATGATTAACTCAATGTTCAATCCTGAGAATGAAATAAAGACTAATCACACACACACGCTGCTGTAAACTATCCACACAAACACACATAATGTATACAATGAGGTTTACCTTAGTTGGGGCAGTGGGCCCTTGCCGAACCAACAAGGAACCTCTTAAGGAGTTAACAGACTAAAACTTTCACTCACATCCAAGAATTGACATGAAATATCTTCTATATTAATTCAGCTGGTAAATTGGATCAACAGTCTTTTACTTCATACATGACGACGACAAGTACTGTCTGATTCTTATTGTATATTTCTTACATTCCTCTCTACACAACATTCCTTATATAAGGTAAGCCGATACTACCAATATTTATGGATAAACATTAAACAGTTCGATAAATTCTAGAATTAAGATTTACATCGAATTTTTAGGAGTCGACTCCATCCTCATGACACGAAGTGCATGAGCGATGGAGTCTCTTGCAACTGGAGAACTGACTCGGATGCTTCTATCCAACTGTCTTGTCAAAATATTCACCATTATCCAGGTCCAACTGGCGCATTCTGAAACAGAGGTTTTGGTACCGGATTGCACACAATCACGAGTCTAGTACCAGAATAGAACAGAGCAAGGAGTATCAGAATAACGCACATCTTGGTACCAGAATGGAGTTAGTACCGGATCAAAACTGTCTTGGGTATCAGAATGGATTCGGTACCAGATTACACAGTGTCTAGTAGTGCCGGATAGACTGCTCATAAATCAAATTATTAGAACTATACAAAATAAAACACTTTCAATTGAATTAATTTAAGAAAGTTAAACAAACATGCTTTAAATCACCAATTACCTCTTGTGAACATGAACTAGGTCATTAGGTATGTGTTTGGGAGTAAACATCAAGTATGGGCTTATAACATAGGCAAAAAGGCTTGGATACAAGGTAAGATAGGGCATTATACATGTCAAAATAGAGACTTAACAATGTGTATAGACTCTAGATACATGACCATGTGGGAAATGACATAGGTGCGCATAAGAGCTAGACTATCCCTATATAGTGTGATCACCCCTACAAAGAACCTGGCTCCCCAAACCATGTGTCTTGATATATCCACCTCAATACCTCCAATCCTATCTAGGAGAAAAGGAAATGAGCATGGGGACTAGAGGGACTGGGCATGGCCAAAAAAAATACAAAAGGCCTAAGAGTTCACATACAAAACCATCCACATGGCATACAAGGCTTTTCACTTGCATATTTCCCAGGCTTACATTGGTGTAGCCAATAAAAATATAGGGTACCTCTAGTAGACTTGCATATTTCTAGCAGACTTAAGGAGCAATACTCTATGTCATCTAGTTTTTTTGGAATTTAGTGTTGGATGTTCAAACAAATAGTTCATACCACTATGGTATTTCCTTAATTCAATTTTTCTTCCCATAAGGTAATGCCTCCACATCCTTAGCATGAATTATGGCTGCCATCTCTAAGTCAAATTGATTGTTGGGAGATGGCATGTTACAATCTTCCAACAACCAATTGTACAAGTGGGGCTAAGAAATTCCTTCTTGACATCAAAGAGATATTTGATAAGCCCCCCAAGGCAAAGAAAAGGATGTCCATGTCTAATATTTACAAGTGAATTGACGCCAATTATTATGGCTACAGGGATTGTTGTAACCATTGAGATGTTTCTGGATAGGAAACTATGCCAAGGCATCCATTTTACATGGACGAATTTTGATTGTGTTTATCTCTCCTAAAACATAGTGTTTTGATGACTTAATTCAATATTTGATTACTATTCTTTAATGCTTGGAGATCAAGATTTGATAATTTTTATGTTTCAGAAAATTAAATCTTTAATGAATGAAAGAAGATTTTAGAAGAACAAAACTGAAAGTAAAATAATGTATCTTTCTTGATAAATATTATTTTACCCTTCAATTAGAAGAAATTATTACAAAATGTGTATCTGGACTAAGAATATAAAATGAACAAAAATGAACAATTCGTTTCTATTCACAAGGCATAATGAATCAAGCACAGGTCTAATCAATACTTACAACATTTCTAAGCAATTTGTAACCTTTAATAATTCCTTTTCAATTGTAATACTAGTAGTTGTACTAAATTATCACAATTATAGTATGAGATAAATTCAAGAAGAAATTATGGATATGGAGATAACATAAAGAACATGAATTACATGAACTAAGACATAGAAATGTAGAATCACTCAAAGCCTACAAAATTTTATTAAAAGATGTAGTATTTTCCCGAGGAAAAAAATTCCTTTACATCGAGTCTTTCTTATAATTTTATAAAAATTAGATCATAACCACATGTGGTTATTCTATCCTATTTCACAACTTTTCATATACAACTTGAAATATTTTATTCCTAAAAATAGGAAGATCTGGAAGATAACTGTTCAAATCCCTTATTTTCTTCAATTGTTTTGATGACTCATTCAGTTAATAGTTCTATGAGAAGCTTCCAATTTTCACTTGATGGATAGTTGAATGAATTTATATTCATGTATGTGATGTCTAATTTAGTGTAGTTCTCATATGTAGGAGGGATTGGGAATATATTTTTAATTTTCCACAACAAATAAAAGTCATCTATGAGTAAGTCCACAATAGTTCGCCCTCTTAAAATGCCAACCATTCCTTGAAACTTATATTCATTTTCTCTAATTATGAACAAGTTTTCTTCTATAATTTTCAAACAATATAAGATTCCCTTTTTCATCCCATGCTGAAGCTAGACCCATTTTTACCAAATTCTTAAACTTGTTGGTGAATGATTCAATGTTTCTCTTCACCATTATACATTTATTTTGAGCTTGTTGTATGAGATTTGTTTTTGTGAAAATATTTTCAATCTCCATCCCCAATGTGGTTCTATATTTAACACCTTTACTCTTCAATACTTATTTGGAATTAGATTTTAGGAACTTGATCATTCTGGTAACAACCTATGGTCTAGTTTTCAATTCCTAAATGCTTTCCGGACGACTTGATTTACTTCATCTCCCAAAACAATCTCTTCATCAATTATCTTGAAGTAATCCCAAATCTTTCCAACTTCAGTAATGATTTCATCCCAAATAAGATGCATGGCTCCTATCAAATATGGTTTACCAAAAAAAATATTCCGCATTTCCTCTATATCTGTTAACATCTTTACCTTCAACTTCTGATATTCTCCAATAATTTTATCTTTGTCCTTGATTTCTTCATTTTGTGTTGATATTGTTTTCTTTAGTTTTTCAATTTCAACGCCTTTTAGATTTAGGTCTGCCAATGCTCTTGATAATCCACTTGTTGGGTCTGTTGACTCTATCATATGTGAAGAAGAAGATCCTTTTTTTTTCAATGTTTTTCGTACATGTCCATTTGATCTCCCATATGTATTATTTGTTTCAGAATTTGTTCCTTTTCTTTTTGTATTTCCTATTGTTAACACATAGGATGTACAGGAGTCAAGGTTTTCTCCCATATTTTAAAATTTGTGTTAGTCTAGTCTCAAAAGGACTCTTTTGATATTTGTCAGTCACATGTTTTGTCTTTCTTATAATACATTTGTTTAAACTTGTAGTCTTAAGTCATAGAGGCATGTCCTCAAAGTCTTGAGTCGTGTTTCATGTTTACAAATAATGACTTTGATTTTCTCTTGGGCCTAGAAAATTGATCAGAGTACAACTACATAAGTCTTGATTCCATGATGGTGGTTGTCATCATTTGTAAAGAGGGAAGGTATTGGTCACATCCACATAGTTTGAAGGTCACCATCACTTGTTTTGTGCAATACATGTGTACAAAAGGTTTTAAAGATCCACTTAACAGTTTAAGTGTCGTGTCACTTGTTAAATGTCACTCACTGCAAACTCTCCTAAAATTACACAACAATTCAAAAACACCTCATGTGCTAAATCATACATAATCACGATTTAGGAAACATGGCACTTGGTGGAATCTCGTTTTCAGCGCCTTGTTATCATCAATCATTTCCTAAAAATCGATTTCAAAAGGAAGGTTTAACCATTTTCATGCTATTTTCATTTGCAAAGGTAGTCACTATAGACTATCTATCATTACAGACTGTTTATCGTTGCACACTGCATGTTGTTGCAAACTTTCCTATAGCGGCTAGTGGTGATTTAAACGCTTAAAGGGTTGATGGTTCATATTTCTGTAGCAAGGGGTAAACATCATCTGCTAGGTACCATTGTTTGACACTCAAATTCTATCATTTTTAAACCATTAAAGTCATCAAGAAACCTATTTTCTACATAACTTTATATGTTGCAAACTAGTTTTTACAAGTTAGCGCTGCAAATCCCCTATTTCACACATGATCTGAAACCTTAGCATACCTCTCCTTCACTTAGGTTTTAGGTACCACCATTCCACTCAAAAAATCTTAGCTCACACCTAATATTTGAACTGCAAATTATTTTGATGAAAAACATGGTTTTGACATCACCTGCAGTGAGCAGAAAGAAAAAAATGTCATTTACAAGAAAGTTCAAAGTGAATCCTACAGATGCGCTGTGAACCCGCTGAAAGTGAAATTGTTTGCAACGAACTTGCTACGAACACTAATAGTCTGATAAATTTGAGTTATTGGAGGGATGTCATCTGTCAAAGGAGGTTCGAATGGTTTCCTAGGAAGTATTTAAACATCAAGGGACACTTGTACCTGATATCTAGCTCCACTAAATCTCCAAATACGAGTTGGTTGCAGTTGCATTTATCATCACCAACAATTTCCTAGAATCTAACAATCAGTTAGTTTTTTGTCTGTTTATCTACTTCCACACCTCTCCAAGGCACATAATACTATGTGTGGTTTATATGGTGAGTCATAGAGGAATTTTTCATGAATATTTCTATTTAATGTGTGATGTAACTCCAAAAGAGGGTTGGAGTGGTTTATGAGAGACTCGTATATTTTTTTTTTCAGACTGTAAAAGTTTCCAATCTATGTATGTACAGACTTAAGACTCTTGGATAATTGAAGATCAACTCCTTTTTCTACTGTTAGATGATATATTCTTGTCTTTTTTTTATGTTACCTACTGATAAAGGATTTATCCTTAGTACTTGTGTTCATGAAATGCAGTAACTGATTTACTGTCTATTTGTTGGTGCAAGTATTGTCATAGAATATCTTCTTATTGACTAGGAGGCTCCTTATTAGTAAGAATTCTATTGTATGTGTGCCAAAAGTGCTTGATGTAACTTGGTTCATGTATTTCATTTTTCTCCTTTAGTATTCTATCTTTTCAATGATGTTCTAAAAATTGATCTAAGATTGTTCAAGCCTTGCTTGCGGGAGTATGTTTTGTGGAAATTTTGTGTTGATATTTTAAAACTGAGTTTGTCATCCATTCATTACACTTGAATAAAAAAAATTACATTTTATAAACCTACAAAATTATGATGGGTATTAGGCTTACACCTACAATAGTCTAGGTGTGACTTATAGTGCTAACACCTATAACTCAAGAGTTTGAACATCATCAATCCCAAGGATATTGATCCTTTTCTTCAATGCTTGGATTTATGTGTCCTTTGTTTTCATCAAAGCTTCCATTGATGTTGCATCCTATGGATTTGCTCCCAGATCCATTACCCATTGTTCCATCTCTTCCACTCTCATTTGTTTAGTTCTATTAGACAATTTCTCATTCTTGAGTAGATTTATGATCTTTTCATTTATGGTTTGGAGGTTTTTTATTCCAATAGTGGCTATCATTACATCTATGTTTAACATATCTCTAGTTTTTCTATGCAGATCCATTATATCCAGTGGGTGAACTACATTAAGATCAATAGATAAATTTGTAAATTATTTTTCTCTTTTGGTTCCATCACTACTCTATTCAATATACCCTTTCCATAATCCACATCAATTAACATTTTGTTTTGAGATGTCTCTTGGTCAAATATTTTAAGAAGAATGTTTTGTTTAATATTTGCACCCATTTTCCTAGTAGTCGTGAATTGATGAAGATGATCAATCTGATTTGATTGATCTGTGTCCAAATATTTTTTTCCATCATAAATTTCCGAGCTCTGAGGATTCATTGATGATGAAACTTCCACAATTACAACAAGATGTCTTATCATTGGTCTTGATTCCTCTTGTAATATTTGGTCTTCATCTTCCTCTTGTACTTATGTTTTCTTCCATTTTTTTTATTTTTCTTCCTCTGTCTCTGACTTCTTTGAAATTGATTCAACACCTTTTCTTTTATATGTCTTCACCAATTTATTAGGGGTCTCTGTTACTAGAGACTTTGAAGGTTGTTCTGGAACTTTTCCCTGGATATAAAAAATATTATGCACATTTTCCAAGTTGTCCTGGTTTTCCAGCAACTCCAATTATGCTTTTTGCTGTTGATGATAAGGAAACTGTCGATTTTCAATTCTTTTTTAATAAATTATAGCACAAGGATCATAGATCCATATTTATCCTTGCTTGAATCCCATGTTTTGGAGAAGGTTTTTTGTTACCTGCAAAGCAACTCTAGTATTGACAATAAAAGGACCCACCTCCTTTTTCAATTTAAAACTTTCTTTGTACTTTCTTGATACAAAATGGATGTAATTAGAGTTTAATATCTATCTAATGAATTCCAATGCAAAGATTTTGGGAGTCAAGAAAGTAGGTAAAATGAAAGGTTGAATTTCAGAACCATAAACTTTAAATTCTATGTAATTTTAAAAAATGTGCAAGTCTCCTAATCTATTTTCAAGACTCAACTGCAACAGTTTCTTACATTCTATAAATCTAGGAGACATATCATCATGAATAATCCCATAATCCTTTGACATAAAATGGTCAACATATTCTAAGAATCCAACATTTTGAATATTTTTCTTAACTAGAGAAGTCTAGTGAATGACTGAAACTAGATTACCAATTTCATCTTCGATTTTCAATTCAAGATGCGAAAAGTTGAAACCTTGGGAAAACAAAAAGAGATGGACTAGGTAGGATTGGTATCTAAAATTTTGAAATTTTTAGACTATGACAGTTGATGATGGATCTTGTTGTTCCTGAGTCTGTACTTAAGGCTCGAAAGTACAGTGTCAAGGCATACGAAAGTGGTTAGGATAGGGAGAAGGGAGGGAGTCAACCTTCAGAGAAAGAAACTAAGGGAGATTTCTTCGTTGGGGTTGTCTGGCTTCGAACTGTTCCTAAATATTTATGTCTCGTTCAATGGCTGCCCATGATTGTTCCAGTTCGACCCGGTTAGTTGCTGTTTTAAGGATCGTGTTGAAAATGTTTAGGGCGATGTGTGTCTGGTTCAATAGTCCGGGTTCGACGTTAGGTTGAGTTGGTGTAGGGACTGTCATGGGGGAACAATAAAGATATAAAAGACTTTTAAGAAAGGTTAAGTGTTGTCTCAGTTTGATCTTTAAAAAAGAGAACTTACAATTGCAGAAATAACATGTAGATGCAAATCTAAGGCTCATTCCCGTAACTGTATCATATTTTCATAAAGGGGTGAGATGAGAGAAAAACATTAAGCCATTTACAAAGTAAAGTTCCAATCAATGGAAAATTCACGCCATAAATGGGAGAGGAAAATATGTAAGAAAATAACCAATGTAACAAAGAATACTTGTAGAATTCCGAAACTGCAGATTGGTCTTACACAACTGATAGATGGTGCAGAGGAAAGGCAATAAACAATGACAGAAAAACCAAATTCATTCGTTATAGTAGTGGTTGTACTAAATTACAACGAAGCACATCAATTATGAATATGAATTGAAATGTAAAAATGAGATACAAGGAAGCAAACTTGTGATACAGAAGTGACGGAATTGAGAATCTCGGATCCACTTGTATTAAATCTCAATGCACAAATTCTCTTACAAAAACTCAAAAAGGGTCCAGCCTTGTTTATTTCTCTCTGGGGCATATTTATACAATTTCTACAAAGCAGATAGAATCTCAATGGTTGCAAAAATTTCAGTTATGATAGAGGAGAGAGCAATCGCTCCATCTCCCCTATTCTATCTTCATCTAGTGCCAGGTGCTCGTCTTCGCGTGGCCTCGGTCCAGGTGATACATCTTTCCACGAGTTGAGATACGAGATGTGAAGGTTCCACTTGACAGCTGACCTCGACGAAGTAACATTCTCAGGCTAACTACTGCATCTTGTCCCCCATTTGTGCATCAATGATGTCGAGGGCACTTAGTTGCGCACTGGGCTGGATCAAGTGCTTGTCAACTCGAGCCATGTCCACCCTATCCATCTAAGAGATATCGGTCGAATCTCTCTCATCCTTCTCTTTCAGATCAAGCGAGATCTGTTCTAAATTCATTTGCATTAATGTTTCTGCGTCACCTTCACTGTCCATACCCAACAGCTCACCCTCTATAGAATTGAAGGCCTCTTCTAATGAATGGGTCACTTTTTGGGCCTGTTCCTTGCCCAGGGTAATGTTATGCTCCCAATCCTTCAATAGAATGTTACCTCTAGTTTGTTCTGGGAGGGTGAGTCCAGGAGTACCTGCCGAAACTCTGTTGTCAGTGGCTATCACCACCTCCTGGAAGGCGACCCGAGCCGCTTGTGCATCTCTCTCTCTGACAGTTAGGTTCTCGAAAACCCGATGCATCAAAAGACAATCCTCTTGGATTGTTCCCACTTTGGTGAGAAAACTCTATTGTGCAGAAGAGATCCTGCTCCGAATCTCGATCGCTCGGGATTTAAACACCTCAACATCGATCACCCTACTTTCAGCAATCTCTACCTGAGCCTGCAGTTTTGCAATCATAGTCCTTTGTTGACCCGCCTGTATCCGACCGTCTCTGATCACTAGATGTGCTTGCTCTAGCTTGGCTTTGAGCACTTCGATTTCATTCTTATCAGCTAGTCGGGCCAGTTCTATCTCCTCGCTCACCTGGCCTATAGCATTTTCTGTTGCCGAAGCTACTCTGGCTTTGAGAGTCTTGATCAGGCGATTCTTCCTTTTGAGCTGGTTTTTTAACACTCCGACCGAAAATTGATTCGCCGATGCATATGCTCCTAGCGTTCCTGCGATCTCCGTGGTGAATTGCTCATTCTTTTTGTTCTTTCCATCGGTCATAACCTTGAACTTCTTAGCAGTCGATTCTCCCTCCTGGTAGAACTCCCTTTTCACCACCGCTTTTCTCTTTTTGTCAAAGAAGAACTCGTTTGGAGGAAGTTCTTCTGCTCTGATAGGCCTCAGTTCCTCATTGAAAATCCATCCTTCTTCTATATTTCCTTGTGTCGAATGCAAAGGGGTAACAGAAGTGATGGGTTCCCCAATTTGTTTCACTGCCTTTCCTGGGGTGACGACCGGGTCCTGCTTCTTCGGAGGTTCAGGGGTCTTCGTCTTAGTTTCTGGATTCTGTGTCTTTGGCGGGCCCAGATTCTATGCCTCTACTTCGGGCTTCTTTGTTTTCTTCCTCTTGCCCTGGCTTTTTTCCGAGCCAGGAGTCGCTTCTTTGGGGCCTTCATCATCCTTCAGTTCTGTCTCAGAAACGCCCGGGCTCCCTCCTCGCAGTTCAGCGGGAAGACAACTTCGTCTATGTTCCTGAAATCTCAATACAGAGGTTGTGTCTTCGAGTGCTAAAGATTGGATCCGAGCTAGCACTTCCTCATAAGACCTCACCCCTCAGAAAATGTCATCCGGGGGTGAAAAATCATGTTCAAACCTCTTTAGCCCACAATTGGCTAAATGGTTGCTCACAATTCTCTGGGGATCATGTTTTTTATACTAGATGGAGACCAAAATCAGGTCTTCCAGGGCTGCAGCCTCAGCTTTGGCATGCCCGAAATCCAATAAAGAATAAGAATTTAGCCGAACGGGAAAAAACGGCCACACCTTCTTTGAAGATGCTTTGAGTTCTTTACTCACCCCGCCAATCACTGTTTGTCGGGCAATATCGCTACAAGCCAGCTTGTCAGGGATGAACAATGGTAGTGCAAGCGGGGGAACAACAGCTCCGAACACTCTGAAGTAGGAGAACTCTGCCTCCACGTACCAGTCCGCTATACCATTCAGATTTGCAGCAATGCTGTCCGAGATACGAGGTGGCGGGTGACCAAAAATGGTGATGTGCAGGGGCACCATCAGCCAGTTGAAAATTTTGTAAATGAATTTGTCCTCTTTATTCTCCCACAGTTTGTCGTGATACTCATGTACGGGTTTTTCTTGGACTGGATTCCAAGCCCAACTCATCAAAGGGAATGGTGTCATGGAACATACCGCGTCCATAATATATGCAGACATGAAAAATGAGGACGGTCTTCCGCTTGCCTTCTTCTCCCGATACTCTGTGACCCGGTTGGCCAAGCTGTTCGAGAGTATCTTTGCCCAATTGAATGAGCAACCTTTTGCGACCTGAAACATGAGAGGCACCCACGCAATGTAGAAATTTGATGTGTCCTCTCTTCCGAATAGTCGACATGTCATCATTGCCACATATTTGTACTGTGGCTCCAGCGAAGCGATTGAATAAATGCCCTGGTCATTCGCTCTGAATTTTGCGGAGCGCGAAACCCAATCCTTTATCAAACCGGGCATGGTTTTGTCATATTGAGTGCACTCCTTCTCTTTGAATTCCTCCAGGAATTCAGCACCATACGTGTATTCAGATGTCGTCGAGAGCTTATACATGGTTTGGATATGCTCTGGTCTAAAAGTCCCGACCGTGATCCGCTGGTCGTTCATGATAGTTCTGGTGGGTAAGTCTATGTGATCCAACGCCCATCGGATCATATCATAATATGGAAGCAACCATGGTATGGTTTCTACCCTGTGCATTCCAGATTGAACAACTATCTTGTATTTAGTGTTCAGGTCGTCCTTTTCATTGTCGTCGGAGTCTGAATAATTCACCAACTCAGATTGCATAATATCTGAAACAAATGACCAGCTAGGGAATGAGTCGACACTCCGGGGTGAAGTGTCCGAAACATTATCCGAGCCTTGCCCTGCAACCTCGACATTCGCCTTTGCTGCTTTCCGTGGAGCCATAGCTGAAGCTTGCGTCTTCGCCCTTCTGCGATAGAACTGCGTATACATGCATAAATTAGTTCACTCGGAAAATGACAACCTCTGTGTGCTTATGAAAATGATTTCCTTATAATAAAATGAAACTCTTATATATATTTGAAGCTTCGATACTTTTCAAAATAAGCCTGTCAAATCGTAATTGGAAACAAAATTTATTGCGTAAAATCCGATCTTATATTCGTGGATTCACCCTAATTCTCCATTAATGTCATCAATTTTTGGCGGTTTGACAGTCATTCGGAGTAGGGAGAGAGATGGCTACCTCAGGAAACGTGCAAGCCTCGGGGAGCGGGATATATCTTTCCTTATCTTAAATTATCGAATATTACCAACACAAATCAATTTCTCACCGTTCGCTACATCGTGGACTTTCTTTTAATATTTTGAATCTCCAACTCGCGAGATCGCGAGGACCGACTTCAATTTAATTAAAGGTAATCGTGATTTAAGGCATGATTAATTTCATAATCGTTTTACTCGCCGTATCGCGACTCGGAACTTCGAAGATAAATTTTTGGGAGACTAGTATGCCGAGTCGCAAAACCGCGAATGGCAATAATTAAGACTTAATTAAGAGTAAAAAAATCTTGGATTAGGCGATTAATTAATCATTCTATAATTACCTCGCGACTTCGTGAGTCGGGGTTTTAGACGCCGTAACTTTCGAAAAAATAGTGCTGAGTGGCGAAACGCCGAGAACGGATTTTAACCACGGTTAGATTTTTGCCTTTGATCATTGACCAGGGTTATCCCAAAAAGGCCTCACATCCTCGGTTCTAGGGGTTGTAAAAATGAAAATTTTGGTTCGACAGACGCCGAGGCACGAAACTCTGACGAAGTCAAATCACGAGTCAAAAGACTTTACCCTGATTATTGTTTAGAGTGAAAGTTTAAAAGGACTTCGCTGCTTCGTGACTCGGGAAGTATGAACTCATGGATCAACGTATCCGACTTGCGAGACCCCGAAGTAAAACAAAAAGAGCGACCATTCTTATGAAAGTGGACTTGTTTTGAGAGTAGAAAAAGCATCGCTGCTTATGCGACAAGGTTGCAGAGTTTTCAAAGTTTTCAGGGGGGAAAAATTAAAAGGCCATCTTTAGAATTTTAAGTATCCAAAATGAAAATTGTGATGGGTTAAAAAACAAGGGCGGCTCCAACATAGGCTCCAAATAGGGATCCTTCCTTCCTGTGAGGCGGAAAGAACAATATACCACATGCCAAAATTGGGTAAATGGAGTCAAAATCTCAATCCTGCGAAAAATTACAATGACAAAAGGATTGAAAGGGGGAAAAGACTCCATTTTTTACCTCGAGAATTTTTAAAAAATCAGATACTCTTTCTAAACACGACTGTAGTCTCTTTCACAATTTTCCATTTCCCACTACTAACTTTGGGTGTGTTTTAAGACAGTCGAAACGACCCTAGGAGACTCAACAAATCTTGTGGCTCTCAGCTTGCATTAAAAGAATGAAGTTACATATTTTTAACAGGGAAGTCCCATCTGAACTCAAGATGTGGATCAGGTTTTTAGAAAGTATCGGTTACCAGAGTAGAGCTATATTCATGTATAATAGCCTTATAGATATCTCAGACATTGCTTCACTGCCAGCGAGCCTGTTCAGTACCCCGGTGAAGTTATCTGGCCCCTCTTACTGAATTTCCTTTCACCACTTCGGAAATTTCTTATGCATTTAAATGCTAAGATGAGGGCAATCATTTCTGAATTTCCTTTCATCATCTTCTTGGATTAGGTGGGGGAAATCATTTCTGAATTTCCTTTCACCACCCGTCTTATAATTTATTTTTTGAGCGCGAAGATGGGGGCAATCAGTTTGTATCAGGGCTGATATCTGTGTAATATTTTGCATCAGAGGTCTGTCAACTTATTTTGATTACTCAGTACCAATCTTCCCTTAGCCTTCACAACACCTTCGTTCTTAGGGAGACAGGGGAAAATAATTACTTAAGGGGTATCTTGTTTGAGCAAGCTTTGATTATTCCGATGCTATTGAAAAACCTAGGAAAGTTAGGATCGCTCTAAACGTTCCTTCACTTAGCAGGGGATCAAGTAGTTGTGGAGACCTGCTTTCTTTTCACAATCTATTTTGAGACTCAAGAGGCTAAAACGAAAACTTTCATTCCTTCGTAATGAAAAGAAAAGATGGCGGCTTGTCAAAAATTAGACCCGAAAACAGGCAGGATACAGGGTAGTGATTTATTGATCAAAAATGCAGAAGATCAAAACAGTTCGAGACTGGCTCTTGTAGATGTCTTTGGGGATGGTTACTTTCGACTGACTGTTCTTAGTTTTAGTGAATCATTCAAACCAATTTAAATCAAAGGTTATCAAGCCAAGCAATAATCCTGCTGTCTAGCAATTTAGCCGATATTGTAAATTTGAATGATGTTACCTTGGTTTACTTTCGACAGTCTTTCATATCATGTGTATTGATAAATCCCACCTTTACCTTTTGATTCAATTTATTTGTGCACTATGAAACTACTTTTTGGGTATCACCTGTTTTATGCCGATTTATTTCTGATACTGCTTTGAGAAATTCTCCTCCCACTAGCTCGTAAGCGGCTGGAATCCTGTAAAAAGCAAACATGAAATTTATTCGAAATATGCCTAAAAATTATGAACAGAAGAAAACAGAAAGTGTAAAGGGAATTAAAAATGC
>ML795817.1:217916-229219 GCA_009831015.1 Picea engelmannii
TCGATCAGTTGGTTAATTCTCCTGGTTACATGATTTGGTTCTTCGTTTTGATCCTGCCATAGCTTCATCACTGGCAGCGCCAGGTTTATAGGTAGTACCGCCTCTGTCCCATAGACCATTTGAAACGGCGAAATGCCGATAGAACTTTTAGTGCTGATGCAGTTTGCCCATAATGCATATTTCAAGTGCACATGCCAAGACCTTTTATTTTCATCCAGTACTTTCTTGATTATGTTCACCAGGCTTTTGTTAGATGATTCGGCCAATCCGTTCCCTTGGGGGTAATATGCAGTAGAATGGCCGAGAACGATATTATACTTTTGGCAGAAGCTGATCATAGCCATAGATTTGAATGCCTGGGCGTTATCGGTGACTATCTTTTGAGGACACCCGAATCTTGCTAAGATGTTATCCTCTAAGAAATCGATCACTACCGAGTCTGTTTCCCTTTTGGTTGGAATGGCTTCCACCCACTTGGTAAAATAATCCATAGCTGTTAGGATCCACTTATGCTGAGCACTGGAATGAGGGTTAATTTCCCCTATGAAGTCTAGACCCCATTGTTGAAATGGAGCTTCGGCTTTGACTAGAACGAGTGGCAGTGCCGGGAGTTTCTGTTTACCAGCGAATATTTGACAGGGGTTGCACGCGCGTACTTTGGCATTGACGTTTGAAAATAGTTTCGGCCAATAGTATCTGGCCCTCAAGATATTGTAGGATTTGTCTCTCCATGCATGGTGTCCTCCACATACTCCTTCATGAAATTCCTCTATAACCCGTGGAGTTTTCGACTCAACCAGACAGACTAGCAGGAACCCGAGTGGATCCTTCCAGTACAACTGATTTTCGGTGATGCAATACTTTACAGCATGGAGTTTTAAAGTTCTACATTTGGCTGGTGATAGTCCCTCTGGGATTTTCAGGTTTAACAAGTAGAACACTATGTCTTTATACCAGTCTGACAATATGAACTTTTCCTCAACCTTACTTGGATCTGTTTGGTCATCCAGCTCGTGCAGGTGTGTGTCTCCGTCTTCTTCTTGCAGGAAATTAATATCAAGAGCTCTAAGATTCGACTCAGCCAAAAGTTTGGCCAGACCCTGACCCTTTATCAATTTAGTCGGCTTGACCTCCAGGTCGAATTCTTGTATTTTAGCAAGCCATCGCCCTCATTTTCCATCACTGTCCGGTTGTACCAATATGTCTTTTACAGAACTGGTGGGCACATATGAAATTATTTTTGAATGTAGCATATAGGTCCTAAATTATTTCAATGCTTTTACCATGGCGTATGCTTGTTTTTCCATTATGTCATATTTCAGTTTTGCATCTCTGAGACTTTTGCTGAAAAACGCTATCGGCTGCTCGAACCCCTCTTCATTTTTCTGCAAGAGCACCGCAGCGATGGTATGTTCGGAAGCAAAAGAGAAGATGAGAAAATCTTTCAGATAATCCGGACTTGCTAACACAGGTGCCTCGCTTATGAATTTTTTAATATGCGCAAACGACGTCCTGGCCTCGGTGGTCCAGTTTACCTCGCTATCCTTCTTCAACATTCATGTAATCAGTTTGACAATTTCAGCGAAATTGGGAATGAATCTTCGTAGAAAATTTATCTTTCCTAAGAATGATTGAATTTCTTTTATATTTCTAGGGATAGCGATAGTATCTATTGCCTCAATACTCTTAGGATTGATCCTGATTCCCTCCTTAGACATGACATGGCCCATAAGCTTACCTTCCCACATAGCAAAATGTGATTTCTTTGGATTCAGGGATAGACCAAACCTACGACACTTTTCGAACGTCTGTCTTAGATGCATCAAATGTTCTTCGTTAGTTTTAGAAAAAACCGTCAGATCATCAAGGTAAATGACTATGAACTTGTCCCTTTCTCCCACGAAAGCGATGTCCATAGCTCGCTGGAAAGTGGCCCCTGCATTCATCAAACCAAAAGGCATTTTGTCATACATGAAAGTACCCTAGGGCGTGGTGAAAGCAGTTTTTTCCCTGTCTAGTTCATTCATAGCGATCTGATTATATCCAGAGAAACCATCTATCATGGAAATTCGATTAGCTCCAACAACCTTTTCCAAAACATGGTCCATCTTAGGCAGCGAGTAATTATCTTTGAGAGACGACTTGTTTAAGTTTCGGAAATCCACACAAAGTTGGATTTCCCCGTTCTTTTTCCTGACTGGGACTAGGTTAGCTACCCAGTCCGAGTATCTCAGAGGCACGATTATTTTTGCGTCCAAGAGTTTTTTAACTTCCTTTTCTATCACAGGTAAAAGAATGGGGTTAATTTGCCTAAGCTTTTGCCTAAACGGTTTGACCCCAGGCTTCAAGGGTATCTTGTGATCAATAATGGAAGTATCGTACATTTTCAATTCATCATAGGACCAGGCGAAAACATCTTTGTATTGTCTGAGTAAGTCTTTATATTTATCTTTCACTTTGGGAGGGAGGAATTTCGATATCTTTACCATCTGGGGCTCTTCTTCGGTCCCTAAATCACAGTCCTCGACTTCTTCTGGTTGGGGCTGCAAAGTGGACTTTACCGGTATATCGTTCTGATCAAAAAGTCTTTCCAAAGGAATCAATCCTTTGGGGATCTGATTGCTTTTAAGGACCAGCATACGATGATCTACAATTTTTTCTCGGAAGATTTCAGGTTCCTCTCCTTTTTGCATGATCCACATCGAGTCGTTCTGATTCTCTTGGTCAGCATGAGTTTCAGAGAATTCGCCTACTGCTATAAGGAATTTCTTAATTTGTTCGTCATCCTCGAAGACTTGCCAGTGTCGGATGTTATCAGGTATGGAGGGTTTGTATCTGATTTCAATATGATATTTCAGTTTGAAGGTCGTGGCAGGAGAGAAGGTTGAAGCTACCTTTTCCAATGCATCAGCATGCAGATTCTCTACGCGAGGGATAAAATGGATATTCACAGATGAGAAATTTTTTTCCATGAGATCCCAAGTACAATTTCTATACGCTCTTAGTCTGGGATGCCTGGCCATGTACTCTCGGTTTACCTGTTTTACTATTAAGTCAGCGTCACCATACACCTCCAAGTTTTTTATATTCAGCTTTTTGGCAGCTTCTAATCCTAAGATCAATGCCTCATACTCGCACACGTTATTGGTGTAGTCTATGTCCCACTGTAAACGGTAAGAGAAAGGAACAATGAACTTACCTTCAGGTGCCACCAAAAGCACTCCAGTGCCTGCCCCTTCAGTAGACGAAGCACCATCAAAATACATCTTCCAAACGCCAGTACTACACAACTCT
This sequence comes from Picea engelmannii, assembly GCA_009831015.1. Lineage (NCBI taxonomy): Eukaryota > Viridiplantae > Streptophyta > Pinopsida > Pinales > Pinaceae > Picea > Picea engelmannii. Next base: position 221,211 of record ML795817.1, read on the forward strand.
TCTTTTATGAGGTTTTCCTCTTCTTGTTTTGTATCGATTTCTTCCAGGAAACTGTCGAGACCATCATCAAAAGATAGGATGCAATTTCCCAAATCTTGGTCTACAATGTAAATAGGGAAATTATGGGGGTTTTGAGGATCACTGACCATATAGGCTAATCTTGTTTCCCTGTATAAACGAGTAAACTGACCACCGAAAATAGGGATCATGGCATAACTCATGTCTAACTGAAGAGAACCCCCCAATTTGGCTCCCCATGACCTAGATAACAACATACCATACTTAGGGGGGATATCGTCAATAACCACGTCCATCAGGATACTCTTAACAGGGACCTGCGCCAGGGTAACCACCAGATCCTTTATCATTCCCATGCATTTAACCTTCCTCAAATCAAAAGAGTACAGATTCCCATAAGTTCTTGTGATCTGGAGACCTAGCTTCTCCATTATAATTTTGGGAATAACATTATGAGAAGCTCCGGAGTCTAACATACAATTATGCAGCAACTGGTCATGTATGTTCAGGGTCATATAAAAAGGAGCAATGTTGTCTTTAGACCCTTCAAAATGGGGACCAAAAGTGATGTTTGGCCTATCATATTCCAATTTTATGACATCGGACTGGCTTTCTTGCTTAGAGACACCTATCATTTTGGTAATTTGTTTGCGATAAACAGGGTTTTTCGCTACTTCCACCAAAGGGATCGGTATCTTAATTTTCTTTAACTCATTTTCAAAATTAAAAGCTCCGCTCATCTTGTCCGTTTCCCCGGTGGAGACTTCCAAAATGTTTCTTCCTGAATTACTTGTCTGGACATATTTATCATTCATGATCCTAGATGAAGACGTAGCATTATTTTCGGGTGCGGTTCCCTGAGTTTGAGTTCCAACTTTTTCTACCTCAGAGTCTTGAGTGTCCACTCTCCTGGTTTTGTTGCTTGGTAGTGGGATCTCGTCTGAAGGAGGCTCATAAGTTTGGCCTCTTTGAAGGATCTTTTTGGGTTGAGTCACAGAGGTGGGCTTATTTTTAGACCTTAGGCTGTACTTTGGCTAGAAATCAGCCATCATTACCTCAGTTTCTGATTTAGAGTCACAGATCTCAGTGTGATCACCCTCCTCACTCTCATTTGACTGCTTTGGAGTGTGTAAGGACTTTTCATAGTCTTCGCGAGTCAGGTATGGTTGACTACAGTCATCACCGAAGTTTGTGACGTCGTTATCTGAATCTTCGTAGTCTTGAAAATCATTTGCTCCTATAAAATTTTCAGTCTTTAAAGGAGCCTGTATCCTTTGATCCTCATTTTTTATTTGTTTTTGTTGATTAGGAGGGTTTTGATTTCTCCTGAAATCTTTTTTGGGATAAGAGTCGGCCTTGGCCTGTTCGAGTTCCATTCGGGCTACTTTATTTGACAACTCCTTAATCACTCTAGCCATATCATCTACCCTATCATCTGAGGATCTGTTGGACCCTGAAAAGCTTGCTTGTTCTCTAAAGCGCCTGGTCTCTCGGTTTCCAGTCTCTACTCTAGCCTTAAGTTTACCTGAAGCCATCATATTTGATTCTATTTCTACTGCATCGTCCTGCATACAGTCTAAAGTGGCTCCCCTTCGTTCTTGCAGAAGTAGTGTGAAATCTGGCTCAAAAGCTCCGACGAAGGTCACTTTGGCCGCGGGTGGAGAAGGTTTGACTTCAGCTGGGATTTTATTGTACAGTTTATTGAATCTCTGGATGAAGTCCAAGACTGTTTCCGAGTTCTTTTTCTTCAAAGACGCAAATTAGGTTAGATAATAGAGATGGTCTTTCCACTCTCCCCATTGTCTAAGGAAAGCATCTTCCAAAGTGTCATATGATAGGATAGAGGCTGCGGGTAGGCTCCGAAACCAAGTTCGGACCTGACCTTCAAAGGTTTGGACAAGGAGTCTTGAATACACATCCTCGTGCTCTATACCGAAGATGTCTGTGAATTGGTCAAAAAAGTTTATATGCTCGACCGCAGTTAGATCCCCCTCCCCGATGAATTTCAGTAAGTTTTTTATATAATTTTCTGGAAGATCGTGTAGGGGGACGGGCAATACTAATGGGGCGTATCTGGCTACGACTTTCATGAAAAATCTGGGAGGGGGGCCTTGACCTCCACCTCCACCTCTGCCTGGAGGGGGGGCCTTGACCTCCACCTCCTCCATCTCCTCCTCTGGAAAACCCTCCGCCTCCTCCTATAAACCCTCCACCTCCTCCTCCGGCAACTGCCATCGTTGTTTGTGGAAAGTTATAAAGGGGATTTTCGAAAAATGAAAGGGAAAATTTATTTTCTTCGCTAAAAGGAGACTCTGAGGAGGAACGATAAGGAACGCGAGGAGTTGGTTCCTTGGACTTGCAAGAGACGGAGTCAGGAAAACCGACTGGTGTGAGAAACAAGTGTGTAACACACTCTTCAGGATTTGGAGAAGTCGGGAAATTTAACTGAAGATAAGATGGAGTTTCAAAAACCGACGAAACTTCAAGAGAGTCCTTTCCCCTCTGTATCAAGGGGACTGTTGGATGAATCTCACTCCTAATTTCAGAGCGGATAGGCATTGAATGTTTAGCGTCAAAGCAACGACTGAGCGAGGTTGAGGGTTCGGAAGGATTCTCGGTCTTCAGTGATGGGATTTCAAGTTGGCAAACTACAGCGGTTGGCCTAAAAGAGCCTCTCGCTCTTAGAATTTTTTCGGGATCAGTAACTGGCGTGAACTGCTCACCATCCGGGTTTTGTCTAGTATTCCTTCGACCGAATGCCATTTTATTTCTTTGTGGAGTCACCAAGTGAAAAATAAAAAGCCTTAAAAGGTAGGTACCCTTTGTTCACTATCAAAGGGTAACACTTTCAATAAAAAACAATTTGTCGTTTTCCCAGGGAAAAAGATTTCGTAACTTCGGTCCCAGGCAACGGCGCCAGAAAGATGTTGTTCCTGAGTCTATACTTAAGGCTCGAAAGTACAGTGTCAAGGCATCCAAAAGTGGTTAGGATAGGGAGAAGGGAGGGAGTCAACCTTCGGAGAAAGAAACTAAGGGATATTTCTTCGTTGGGGTTGTCTGGCTTCGAACTGTTCCTGAATATTTATGTCTCGTTCAATGGTTGCCCATGATTGTTCCAGTTCGACCTGGTTAGTTGTTGTTTTAAGGATAGTGTTGAAAAGGTTTAGGGTGATGCGTGTCTGGTTCAATAGTCCGGGTTCGACGTTAGGTTGAGTTGGTGTAGGGACTGCCATGGGGGAACAATAAAGATATAAAAGACTTTTAAGAAAGGTTAAGTGCTGTCTCAGTTTGATCTTTAAAAAAGAGAACTTACAATTGCAGAAATAACATGTAGATGCAAATCTAAGGCTCGTTCCCGTAACTGTATCATATTTTCATAAAGGGGTGAGATGAGAGAAAAACATTAAGCCATTTACAAAGTAAAGTTCCAATCAATGGAAAATTCACGCCATAAACAGGAGAGGAAAATATGTAATAAAATAACCAATGTAACAAAGAATACTTGTAGAATTCCGAAACTGCAGATTGGTCTTACACAACTGATAGCTGGTGCAAAGGAAACGCAATAAACAATGACAGAAAACCCAAATTCATTCGTTATAGTAGTGGTCATACTAAATTACAACGAAGCACATCAATTATGAATATGAATTGAAATGTAAAAATGAGATACAAGGAAGCAAACTTGTGATACAAAAGTGACGGAATTGAGAATCTTGGATCCGCTTGTATTAAATCTCAATGCACAAATTCTCTTACAAAAACTCAAAAAGGGTCCAGCCTTGTTTATTTCTCTCTGGGGCATATTTATACAATTTCTACAAAGCATATAGAATCTCAATGGTCGCAAAAATTTCAGTTATGATAGAGGAGAGAGAAATTGCTCCGTCTCCCCTATTCTGTCTTCATCTAGTGCCAGGTGCTCGTCTTCGCGCGGCCTCGGTGCAGGAGATACATCTTTCCATGAGTTGAGATACGAGCTGTGAAGGTTCCGCTTGACAGCTGGCCTCGACGAAGTAACATTCTTGGGCTAACTGCTGCATCTTGTCCCCCATTTGTGCATCAATGATGTCGAGGGCACTTAGTTGTGCGTTGGGCTAGATCAAGTGCTTGTCAACTCGAGCCATGTCCACCCTATCCATCTGAGAGATATCAGCCAAATCTCTCTCATCCTTCTCTTTCAGATCAAGCGAGATCTGTTCTAAATTCATTTGCATTAATGTTTCTACGTCGCCTTCACTGTCCATACCCAACAGCTCACCCTCTATAGAATTGAAGGCCTCTTCTAATGAATGGGTCACTTTTTGGGCCTGTTCCTTTCCCAGGGCAATGTTATGCTCCCAATCCTTCAACAAAATGTTACCTCTAGTTTGTTATGGTAGGGTGAGTCCGGGAGTACCTGCCGAAACTCTGTTGTCTGTGGCTATCACCACCTCTTGGAAGGCGACCTGAGCTTCTTGTGCATCTCTCTCTCTGAAAGTCAGGTTCTTGGAAACCCGATGCATCAACAGACAATCCTCTCGGATTGTTCCCACTTTGGCGAGCAAACTCTATTGTGCAGAAGAGATCCTGCTCCGAATCTCGATCGCTCAGGATTTAAACCCCTCGACATCGATCACCTTGCTTTCAGCGATCTCTACCTGAGCCTACAGTTCTGTAATCATAGTCCTTTGTTGACCCGCCTGTATCCAACTGTCTCTGATCACTAGATGCGCTTGCTCCAGCTTGGCTTTGAGCACTTCTATTTCATTCTTATCAGCTAGTCGGGCTAGTTCTATCTCCCCGCTCACCTGGCCTTTAGCGTTTTCTGTTGCTGAAGCTACTCTGGCTTCGAGAGTCTTGATTAGGCGATTCTTCCTTTTGAGCTGGTTTTTTAACACTCCGACCGAAAATTGATTCACCGATGCATACGCTCCTAGAATTCCTGCGATCTCCGTGGAGAATTGCTCATTCTTTTTGTTCTTTCCATCGGTCATAACCTTGAACTTCTTAGCAGTCGATTCTCCCTCCTGGTAGAACTCCCTTTTCACCACCGCTTTTCTCTTTTTGTCAAAGAAGAACTCGTTTGGAGGAAGTTCTTCTTCTCTGATAGGCCTCAGTTCCTCATTGAAAATCCATCCTTCTTCTATATTTCCTTGTGTCGACTGCAAGGGGGTAACAGAAGTGATGGGTTGCCCTTGTTTCGCTGCCTTTCCTGGGGTGACGACCGGGTCCTGCTTCTTCGGAGGTTCAGGGGTCTTCGTCTCAGTTTCCAGATTCTGTGTCTTTGGCGGGCCCGGATTCTGTGCCTCTACTTCAGGCTTCTTCATTTGTTTCCTCTTGCCCTGGATTTTTTCCGAGCCAGGAGTCGCATCTTTGGGGCCTTCATCATCCTTCGGTTCCATCTCAGAAACGTCCAGGATCCCTCCTCACAGTACAATGGGAAGACAACTTCGTCTGTGTTCCTGAAATCTCAATACAGAGGCTGTGTCTTCGGGTGCTAAAGATTGGATCCGAGCTAGAACTTCCTCATAAGACCTCGCCCCTCGAAAAATTTCATCCAGGGGTGAAAACTCATGTTCAAACCTCTTTAGCCCACAATTGGTTAAATGGCTTCTCACAATTCTCCGGGGATCATGTTTTTTATACTCGATGGAGACCAAACTCAGGTCTTCCAGGGCTACAGCCTCAGCTTTGGCATGCCTGAAATCCAATAAAGAATAAGAATTTAGCCGAACGAGAAAAAATGGCCACACCTTCTTTGAAGATGCTTTGAGTTCTTTACTCACCTCGCCAATCACTGTTTGTCAGGCGATCTCGCGACAAGTCAGCTTGTCGGGGATGAACAGTGGTAGTGCAAGCGGGGGAACAGTAGCTTCAAACACTCTGAAGTAGGAGAAATCTGCCTCCATGAACCAGTCCGCTATACCATTCAGATTTGTAGCAATGTTGTCCAAGATACGAGGTGGCGAGTGACCAAAAATGGTGATGTGCAGGGGCACCATCACCCAGTTTAAAATTTCGTAAATGAATTTGTCTGCTTTATTCTCCCACAGTTTGTCGTGATACTCATGTACCGGGTTTTCTTGGACTGGATTCCAAGCCCAGCTCATCAAAGGGAATGGTGTCATGGAACATACCGCGTCCATAATATATGCAGACATGAAAAATGAGGACGGTCTTCCGCTTGCCTTCTACTCCCGATACTCTGTGACCCGGTTGGCCAAGCTGTCTGAGAGTATCTTTTCCCAATTGAACAAGCAACCTTCTGCGACCCGAAACATGAGAGGCACCCATGCAATGTATAAATTCGATGTGTCCTCTCTTCCGAATAGTCTGCATGTCATCATTGCCACATATTTGTACTATGGCTCCAGCGAAGCGATTGAATAAATGCCCTGGTCATTCGCTCTGAATTTTGCGGAGTGTGAAACCCAATCCTTTATCAAACCGGGCATGGTTTTTTCATATTGAGTGCACTCCTTCTCTTTGAATTCCTCCAGGAATTCAGCACCATACGTGTATTCAGATGTCGTCGGGAGCTTATACATGGTTTGGATATGCTTTGGTCTAAAAGTCTCGACCGTGACCCGCTGGTCGTTCATGATAGTTCTGGTGGGTAATTCTATGTGATCCAATGCCCATCGGATCATATCATAATATGGAAGCAACCGTGGTCTGGTTGCTACCCTGTGCATTCCATATTGAACAACTATATTGTATTTAGTGTTCAGGTCGTCCTTTTCATTGTCGTCGGAGTCTGAATAATTCACCAACTCAGATTGCATAATATTTGAAACAAACGACCAGCTAGGGACCGAGTCGACACTCCGGGGTGAAGTGTCGGAAACATTATCTGATCCTTTCCCTGCAACCTCGACATTCGCCTTTGCTGCTTTCCGTGGAGCCATAGCTGAAGCTTGCGTCTTCGCCCTTCTGCGATAGAACTGCGTATACATGCAGAAATTAGTTCACTCGGAAAATGACAAGCTCTGCGTGCTTATGAAAATGCTTTCCTTATAATAAAATGAAACTCTTATATATATTTGAAGCTTCGGTACTTTTCGAAATAAGCCTGTCAAATCGTAATTGGAAACAAAATTTATTGCGTAAAATCTGATCTTATATTCGTGGATTCACCCTAATTCTCCATTAATGTCATCAATTTTTGGTGGTTTGACAGTCAGTCGGAGTAGGGAGAGAGATGGCTACCTCGGGAAATGTGCAAGCCTCGAGGTGCGGGATATATCTTTCCTTATCCTAAATTATCGAATATTACCAACGCAAATCAATTTATCGCCGTTCGCTACATCATGGACTTTCTTTTAATATTTTGAATCTCCAACTTGTGAGATCGCGAGGACCGACTTCAGTTTAATTAAAGGTAATCGTGATTTAAGGCATGATTAATTTCATAATCGTTTTACTTGCCGTATCGCGACTCAAAAATTCGAAGATAAATTTTTGGGAGACTAGTATGTCGAGTCACGAAACCGCGAGATGGAGATAATTAAGACTTAATTAAGAGTAAGAAAATCTTGGATTAGGCGATTAATTAATCATTCTATAATTACCTCGCGATTTCGTGAGTCAGGGTTTTATACGCCGTAACTTTCGAAAAAATAGTGCCGAGTGGCGAAACGCCGAGAACGGCTTTTAACCACGGTTATATTTTTGCCTTTGATCATTGACCAGGGTTATCCCAAAAAGGCCTCGCGTCCTCAGTTCTCAGGGTTGTAAAAATTAAAATTTTGGTTCGAAAGATGCCGAGGCGCGAAACTCCGACGAAGTCAAATCATGAGTCAAAAGACTTTACCCTGATTATTGTTTAGAGTGAAAGTTTAAAAGGACTTCGCCGCTTCGTGACTCGGGAAGTATGAACTCATGGATCAACTTATTCGACTTGCGAGACCCTGAAGTAAAACAAAAAGAGCGATTATTCTTACGAAAGTGGACTTGTTTTGAGAGTAGAAAAAGCATCTCTTCTTACGCGACAAGGTTGCAGAGTTTTC